>PVIU01006547.1:0-45194 GCA_004026605.1 Ondatra zibethicus
ACATTTGAACATCTGATGTTGTCCCAGTGACTTGACAGCACTGTTCTACCTAGATACTGTGTATCCCCCTTCACGTGGGAACAAAAATCCTCCCTCTTTGTAAGATGCAAATGGGACAGTTAATGGAGTTGTGAATGTATTTATATTTGCTTTAGCAAGTACCGAGTAAGAAACTGATCAATAAAATAGTCATGTGCAATAGGTGGTTTGGTTCTTGATTGGTCCAAAATGTACATGTAACTTAATGATAATAACATTATATTTCATGCCCTTAATGGTGAAAAATAACTTGTGAATTGCAGAGCAAAGTACTAAAGACATCACGGTTTTCATTCATGGAATAGATAGAGAGGCTCTTTTGTATTTGTCTTGTTACATTGGGTACTCTTTCACCCATGTCTGTGACCCAGGTTTACGATCCTACAAATAAAATACACCATCTATTTATTGCCAACTCCCTTTTAATTTCCTTTCCAGCTACCAGTGGGAAGAAGAGTGCTGACACTTCTTAATTTCTCTCCAGCGAGCAAAAGACACATCTGAATGATGAAAGTGCCAGATAGCTCAATAATGTTATCAATTATATTAAGAGTAAATTGTAGTGAACTGTGCTCTTTGAAAAGAAGAAAAATGCCCTATATAGGGGTATTAGCACACAATTATTCATAAAATACTAATAGTTCTGCTACGGTGTTTTTATTTTTAAATTAAAATTTTGGTGGTTTTGATGAATTTTGTTTTATAGAGAAACACTTGTAAAATTGGTACATGCATTACATAAGTAGCTACTTTGATTTGAATCAAAACATGAGTACAGGTTGATTAAATTTAACTCACTATTTTTTAAATACACAATGAATCAGAGACTTTCAGCATTCTCTACTGAACTTCACTGTACAGAAAGTTTTTAAGTCATTTAGAAAAATTATAGCTCAGCAGCATTTCTACCAACATTTAGAAAAATTATAGTTTAAGTTAAAAATGATCATAACCATAAATGGGGTTTAAAGAGATTTTACAGACATTAGTCCATTTAATCCACATTGAAACCTTGCTTTGAATTAAAGGCATTCCCAAGATGATGTAAATAGTCTTGAGATACAAATTTAAAATCAGTTAGTCCAGTTCTCAGTGCCAACACCAGCATTTCATTTATTTCTAATCACCTTGACTGTGCCAATTCACAGCAATGCTGCCATATTGCAGAAACTGAGGGCATCATTCCAAAGAGGACAAAATTTTTCATGCAGGTAGCTTAAATATGTCTGGTGACAAAATGAATTATGGAATCTTTTTAAATGACCACTATATATATATATACATATATATATATAAATATATATATAAAATGAGTCTTGAAACAGCTTTCAAGACATAACCAACACTTTGTAAGGGAACATAGCTCATACCCAGCATGATATGATATCTCACATATTTAATTAGGCCTATGTAAATGAAGAACTATCATAGAGGCAGACTGAGGAACATGTAACAGTAGTAGAGGTAAGAAAAATATGGCTGCTTAAGTAATCAGTGAGTTATTTATTCATGGTGTTCTAAGTGTTGTCTTTAGGAAAAAGTAGTCTAAACTGAGGAGAGTAATCACCCTTCGATGAAACATTGGCTGTTTGCATAGGTACATATATCAGAATGACCAGAGAGCAGCAGAATTATTAAGATTTAGTATGGGAAGTGTGGCACTCCCATTCATAGAATATGTGCAGATTTATTCACACTCAGTTACAATTGAGGCCTCCCACAGAAACGGAGTACAAACTATCAGACATCCTGGAGGATACACTATGGCATCTGAATGCACGAGGAGGCACAGTTCAGGTCACTGGATGGTTTTAAGTGGAGGGTAGTTGCTGCAATAAAATTCTACTTAAAAAGATAAGTCCTCTCTCTTGCTCCTTTGCAGAGAGAAGGTGAGGAGTAAAAGTAAATAGTAGCACCGTTCCACCGTTCCAGATCCACCTTTTACAGGCGGATCTAACCTCAGAAACCTGGCAAGTGCTCAAAGAATTACAATGTGTTGATTACGGCTTCTGGAAAATGAAGTGTCAGATTCTTGGGAGAAGAGGAAATGGATGACATGTGCTGGAAATACAAGTCCCAAGTTCCTACAAAGGCTAGCAGGAAAGCCAGTTCAGAGAACAAGGTTCCTTGAGTGAAGAGGCCTACAATTATACAACACTGAAAACTATCATTAAGCCCTAAGATCAGTTTATGCTTTGATGTTTGATTTTTATTTCTAAAGCTCAAGGAAACTCTTACTGATTCAAATGAGAATATTTAATTGATACAATAAGTTTTACACAAAGCCATTATCCGAGATGAGATTTTTTTTAGCTTTCATTTGTGTAGTTTGATAGAAAATGAATTATTTTCGTGGAGTCAGGTTTATTAATTCATCCAAACAGACTTGTTCAACACTTAAAATGCAAAATTATTTTAAGTATTAAGTAAACCCGGGGTCAATACAAAATGTTGGCATATTTGAGCACTTACTGGAAGTTGTTGCTAGAATTCATGTATTCTTCTTGAATTTACCAGGAATGCTTAATTGTCTTGGAATTCAAATCTACTTATATTATGTCTGCTGTATTGTAAAGTTTAGGCTCCACAATCAGAAGGATAAATTCAAACAGTAATTTATATTCATAGAAGCATGCAACTGCCTTCTGAAATTGGAACTTCATTTGTATAAAATCTGCCTTTGGTTCTGCAAAATCCTTTGATTACACAGAAATAGGAAATTTTTTTTTTGTCTTCCAGATGCCAACTTCTTCATGTACATTACCACTTAGAATTTGAATCTGCTCTTCTTTTGGTTACTTCAGACTTCTGATGGTATTTTCAAAAATCTAAATGTACTTCTATTGATAACAAGAGACATTAATTTTCTGTTTTAATTTTGCACAGGTGTAACACAGGTGGTACACCCTTTCCTCTCTGCCCCATAGGGTGTAGCTCTAACTACCCTCTAGGGAAGAGAAGGTTGGGTGAACAGCCTTACTCTTTCTCCAGCTCAGTAATTATCTACAGACACATTGCTTTCATTGTCTAGGTGCTATTAAGTGAAGCAAAGGCTGGTATGTGCAGAACAGGCTGTATAATGGTCTATCTTCCTTACCACAGTCCCATTCAAAAATCTAATGCAAGGAATTAAGCCTATTACATTTCAAATTTCAGGTCTTTACTTTTGTAAAGTTGATGTGATTGATTGAAAAATATATTCATGATTGGTCCGGAGGGTATCCAATATGATGTTTTTAATGTAGCATTATTCCATAGTATTTGGTGACTTTCACTGAGAAGATGCAAACAAATGTCTATTCACCCAGATAAGACACTGAGAAAAGAGCAAGACGATTTCATCAATGTTTATCTTAGTGAACTGATGAGTTTATTGTAGTTTGTATCCAGGGTCTTGGATGACTAAAAGGCAGGTGCCTTATCAAAAAACCCACCCTAGCGTGGTTGGGAATGTACGAATGTTTCATTCCATGGAGTAACTTGTCCTGCTTCCCTGCACCTATACTGCAAAATACATTTCTCCCCAGCAAATGTATTATGCCTTTCCAATAATGAGGAAGATATATTATGAATTTTGGAGTTTTCAGGAACTTTCACAGTCATGTAAGTTTCTCTGTCTCTTGAGTCTATGAGGTTATTTCTTTTAATAAAAAAAAATTTTAATTCAGAGGAAATAGCTACCTACACAAAGCCCTGGGATACATGTTGGGGAGAAATTTTAATACAGAATCTCATAATATGTCTTACAAAGTTACATCTCCATAAATACTTACAGATTCATCAATCTGATTTCTCTGTTGTTGTTAGGAATGCTCTGAGTTTCATGACCAAGTCACTTTAATATATTAAACAATGAACTGACAGATATTTCATTACTTCTAATTTTTTTGCCTTATTTTATTGAATATTGGGTGATCACGGGTTTCTAATCATCATTGATTGCTTTAGTCGATGAAACTTCTGAATTTAAAAGCAGGAATTTAAAAGAACCAAAACGTGCTTTGAAACAGGATAAGAGAATGAGCAGGAGAAACTGGGAAAGATGATTTTGGTTCTTCCTGAAGAATTAAATGTGTAGGTTATATAAACTCTGTTTACCTATTGAGATCTGCTTTTCTGACTCTCCATTTTGAACTCAGATATGAAGACCCACCTTCATTGCTTTTGTCTACTGCTTCTTCAAGACAACTACTTATAATGGCTCTCCGTTGTTGCGAAATACAAGATGTTTCCATTTTGCTTGTCATTTTTGAGTAATTTGCTTTCATGTTTGCAAATTGTTCCATGCACATACAAGCATCCAATTACAAGTAAAGAAAGAAAAGACTATGAATTTTAGAGAGAGCAAGGAAGGATAAATAGGAGGGTTTTGAGGTTAGAAAGGAAAGGGAGTAATGTTGTGATAAATTCAAAAATAAAAGGACGCTAAAATAATTCTGAATCACTAAACTTGAATATTCTATACTTGCTTATGATTAATACAATTCTTAAAAATACTGTCATTCATACCACCTCATAGTTAATGTTTGCTTCAGAGCAATATGAATGAATACCACACTTATCTGCAGAAAACAAAGTTGAATTGAATTGCACACTTGTCGTATTTCAGTTAGACGCTAAAAGTACTTGATGAATATCCTCACAAGGGTGGAATAAATGAGAGGTATCTGGAATGGTTATTTGTTTGAAAACATTAAGCTTAAGAATCTGAAAAAACCTGGACATGCTTTAACATCCTTTAATGTCAGGAAATGTGTTGGATACTTTCAATGTAATTCCATCTGCATGAACTAATTAAGAAAACAGAAATGTAAAAGACCAAGTAAGAAATTTATTATAACCAGAACACTTGTATGAAAAATTAAATATGCTGTTTATGTCAATTCTTTCAAAGCATTCACAGTAAACTTTAGAATGGTATCTAATGGAAACTTTCTCTTTTCCTGACACAATTGAGAATACATTGATATACAGTTTGTATTTATTTTATCTTTAAAAATATATTTACCATGACATCTTCCTCGGATGTGAAGAAATGGTTGCTTTAAGTTTAGAGTACTCACAGTTTCCAAATCAGAGCCAAACAATGGTCCGCCCTGGTTATAGGTCACCCTCTTGTCCTCCTCCTCGTTACTCATTTCTGGTTCCTCTCCTCCCCTCTCCTCTGGTCCACTCCCTATCTATCTTTCTTTAGAGAAGAACAAGCTTTCAAGAGTCACTAACTAAACATGGAAAAATAAAATATAGTAAGATGAATAAGAGGAACTAAAAACTATCCTGTCAAGGTTGGATACAGCAACCCAAAAGAAGTAAAGGAGTCCCAAGAACAGGCACAAGAGACAGAAACCCAGTTTTGCCCCCAGTTGAGTCTGATAAAATTACTAAGGTAAATATTATGTAGTAAATATAGCTGTTCTTCAGAAAGTTGGGAATCAATCTACCTCCAGATCCAGCTGTACCACTCTTGGGCATATATACCAAAAGGATGCTCCACCATACCACAAGGACACTGGCTCAACTATGTTTCATTATGGCTTTATTCATTATAGGGAGAACCTGGAAACCATCTAGATGTCCCTCATTGGAAGAATGTTTTTTCTAAATTTTAAGTGCATATTTATGATGTAATTAAAGATGAGGTAAATATTTTTGCCTCTACTTTATTATTAAATCTATTTGTGGAAAGTCATCTACCTAGTCTTGATCCCCTGTATTGTTCAGAGTGACTGATTTCAGGTTCTTTTTCATAAAAGCAAATATGGATTATAATGTCAATGAAAAAAATATACAATGTTTTCATGGAAAAACTATGCTTGCAAGAATGTTCCTAAAATAAGATTAATTGAGTTGCAATATAATGAGAAACCTTAAATATTATTTATATCAAATAGTTTTGGGAGACACTAATATTAATTAACAAATAATTTCCACAATTTTAAAAATTCTCAAACATGTATATCAAAATTACCTGAATTCAGGTAATTAATAGACTATCCTAAGTTGATATTCTGAGACAAATTATTTATGACCATAAACAAGGAAATCAGGATGTTTATTAAATTAAAAATATATATGTGCTCATTTTATTCAAATTCACCATCATCCTGTACTTATTAATGTATGCCAACATAAAAATCATGAATTTTAGGTCAAATATGAATTACTTATTATACAAATATAAAAAAATTATTTATTTTAAGTATATAAAGTACTTGTAGTCTTATTCATGTTAAATTTGAATATCTATGCATAATAAATATTTGCAACATTTTCATGCCTGAAAACAAATATCTTTTTTTAAAAAGTTAATTAAAAATTGCTTTAGTGTGCAATTCCATTTTTTCACATATGAATACAATAATCCATTTGGGGTGACATTACATTTTGGTAAGCAAAACAATATACAAAAATCTGCTGAAAATTATACTTTTTCCTTCATTTTATCACTCATGATCGTAATGTTTAATACCCTGATAATAGGGGTTATAGTTGTGCATCACTCCCAACTGACTGAACATTTTCATCACATTCTCAGCAGTATTTATAGTAAGCACTCTGAAATTGTTGATACCAGTCTTAATTCTAAAAATTAATACTTAATAAATAATTTACTTTTGTAGGTCTTCATGACTGTGAAAATTGAATTTTCTACTTGAAATTGACTATAAAATGTAACAAGTGGTACTAAGTTTTCTTTTCTATGTAACAAATAACCATTGAGTACCTTCCATATGTACTGATTGATCTACATGTAAAACAAATCAATTGTGAAAAGGAAAAAAGGCAAAATATCAAGTTAATTGAACACAAAAGTTATGAATATGATAGGATGGAATATCTCCCTAAAATCCTGACTATTTTAATATAAAGATCTCAAGAAAATAGATACACATACTTTAAGATATATGCAGTTTTTAATAAAAAAATAACAGTAGAAAGGTGTTGAAATAGATGTGTTTGCAAAGAGCATGTGTTCAATCTTAGAGTTTCTAGCTCAATTCCATAACATTCATTTTATTTTAGATACAAGTGTCACCTGATGGCTTTCACGAAGGGAACACTGTGGTCACTTAAATGTTTCCTTCATTGTCTTCACTACTCCTTTAAAGTAGACTAAAAAATAAAAAGAGGAGAAAGAAAGAAGAAGAGAAATGAACAGAAGGTTATTCTAAAATATGGGTAAGAAATGACTTGGGCTTACACTCATAAGCAAGCAAAACTGCAGAAGAGAGAAAGAGAGCAAGAGAATGAGGGAGGGAAAGAGAAGGAGTGAAGGGCAGGGGTAAACGTGAAGGAGGGAGGGAGAGAAAGGGGGAAGATATAAGCTTGTATTTTTAGGTATGCATTTACTGTGATGGATATAAGTTTCAATTTTATGTTGCATTTGTCTTAGGGTTTCTCTTGCTGTGACACAACACTATGGTAAAAAAAAAAACTTGGAGAAAATAGGGTTTAATTTTACCTTATAGTTATGTATCACTGTCGGAAGTCATGGCAGAGCCTGAAGCTTGGCAGAACCTGGAGGCAAGAACTGCAGAGGCTCAAGTGCTGCTTACTGACTTTCTCCTCACAACTTTCTAGACCTTTCTTAAATCTCTTAGGACCACCAGCCCAGGGATAGAAATGTACTTAATGGGCTGAGTTCTCCCACATCAGTATAAAATCAAAGAAATGCATCATAGGTTTACCCATAGTCAAATCTGGTAGAGGCATTTACTCAATTGAGGTTCTTTCTTCCCAAAACGGCATCTAAGTAGTATCAAGTTGACATAAAACTAGCCAGCACACTATGCCTACATCAGTCAGTTTCATTAGTAAGTCTGAGCTCAAGTAGAGTCAGAAACTGTAGACATGAATTTCAAGAATATCAAAATCAGCTTGAGATTAGTCTTAGAAGAGGAAAAATATCATGTAGAAGGAAAAAAAGCAGGTATCCACATAGAAAGCCATCTATACTAGTTTCAGAAGTCAGATCATTAAAATATGAATGTAGAGAAATTGAGGTGCAGGAACAGTATCAGAAATTCTCTTTCTATGCTTATGCTACTTTGTAAATAGAAACTATTCCCCAGCTGAAAATGAGAAGACTCAGGCAAAGAGACATAGCATAAAATGTCCCTATGCAACAGGGAATTTGAAGTATCTCAGATTTTTATTCACTTAAATTCAAATTGTTTTCCATCATTCTTTCTTTCTTCCTGCTTGGTTTCATTTCTGGGAAGTTGGTGTATTATAATAGTATCAGACAGTAAGTTTCAGCTTTTCATTGCCGTGTTTTGGCTCAGAGTCAACGTACAATCAGATCTCATTGACTCCCTCTATCAGCATCTGCTGGTGTTTCTGTATTCCCACCTGGTTCACTGATACACATTCTACACTGTTCTTTGTCATAGTTCCCTTGGGTCATGACCAAAGATCCCGCCAATATCTGCAAACTTCAGTAACAAAATTGCAAAAGTTTTATGACTGAAGGATTCAGTGAGCTTGTGCGTATACTTGAGTACAAGTAAAGTGCCTGCTGCTTCTTGATCTCACCACCGTTCTTTCACTCGAATTTCACAGAGTTACTTAGAAATCCAAAATGCTATTTCTCTGCCCTGTTTCAGACAGTATTAAATTAAAATGCAGCTATTATTAGCAGACCTATGACCATATCTGTGAGTTCTGTCAACATCCTTTGTATTTACACTGACTTCCCAGAGGACTGTGTCATGAGCAGAGCTTCTTTGCAGATTCCAAATGTTTTATGTGTTCTCTCTAATGGATTTGATGTATTTTTCCTTACCAAAGAGAGCAATTATCCCTTAACTCTAACAAAGAGAAGAGTGGTTTAATTTAAACCCTTCGCCCAATATATCAGTGGCATAGCTTTCATTAAAAGAAAAGGAAAGATTTAGCATCGCATTTCTTAGTTCTTCACTATCACTTCATTACAGTGAGATGGGCTACAAAGAAAAAGGAACCCAATGCTAAAGCGTGAACTTATTTGATAATGAGAAGGGGAGATATTTATGCTGCATGACACAATGATTAATCTGCTCCTCTCTTTGATTAGGGAGACTAAAAACTATAAATGATGAACATATTAAAGCATTTAAATGCATCAATGAGCAAAATAGAAAGGAAAGAATACTCTGAGGCAAAACTAAATGAAAGGAAGAGACAAGAAACGATGGGCAGAATACTGATGGCAGCTTTCACTTTGACGGCAACTGTGGCTTCTTGTGAACTTGATTTTTGCTTTCACAGTTTTGTAACACAGAGAGAAAAGTGAGAATCTTCTCCTGGTAGCTTGAGAAGTCTAATTCCATTGCAAAATCGGTAAATGTAAAATTTAAGAAAATGCCCTGAAAAGAATGAAGTGATTCAGAAAACAATGAGGATTTTATAAGATGTTTCTAGTACCAAACAAATGGGAGAAAATAATTCTAGACAAACAAAACGCAAAGTAGTGTGCTTGTTAGTGTGTGTGTGTGTGTGTGAGTGTTTGTGTGTGACTTTATCACTTGTGTATAATGCATTGCAGCATAATTTAAAATTTTCCTGATTTCATGGAGAGTCCATGAACCTTGCAGAAACCACCACAAAATTTCTCTAGAAAGTTCTTCTTAGTCGAAACTTGTTCTTAGTCCACACCTCTGTTAGTTCTCACAAGGAAAATTTTGCAAATACAAATTTATAATAAAAGTAGTTTAAAACATCAAAGAAAAACAGAAATCATTCATTAATTTTTTTAGAAACACAAGACTGAACACCATAACAAAATAAAATATACTTCCTAGGTTTTATTAAGAAAGGTCCTAAGAAAATAAGAGTAATCCATTGCAATATTAAGGAATGCAGGAAGATTTGTGAAAAGACATGTTTAAATTGAGAAATTCTACTTGAGCATACAGTCTCAGAAGGAGACTCTGAGTTTGACAGTTGTAACCAGGAAGTTGATGTAGGTATATTCTTAGGGATGATGTCTTCCAGGCAGAAAAAAAAAAAAAGCTGAATTGGACAGAAGGCAATGAAGATGCAGCTTAAATTGAAGGATCGGCTAATTATATCATAAATGTTGGAGTTAATCACTCCTAATAATGCAGCTCAAAAGCAGCATACTTTTAGAGTTTGATTGTATTATCTGAATAACTCTACTCTGCAAGATGAATATGATGGTTCTAAGGGGAAACTGGATCACATAGACATAACAATTAATAAACAATCAGAAGCAATAAGTGCAACGAGGGTATTTTTGCTAGCTACAGATGCAAAGAACACCTAATAGGGCCATACAAATCTTAGATCACCTGCACTCTGAAAGCTTGCTAGATAGTTGAACAAAAGTAAATTGTTCTATATTCAATTTTATCTCTCCTAGAGTAGCATTGAAACAACTACTTTATGTAGAATTTTATAAGATCCAATAGGAAGAATTTATCTGAAGTTAAGTATAGCATCTATTATAAAACAAAAGTTTTAACTGACACAATGAAGCAGCATCAGAGCCATAATCACTGATTCAGCCCCGTCACTATTTCTGTAGTTATTTTTCCATTCTCCTTAACCTATATGCCCTAAGACACTAGGCATCTGTTATACACTCCATGTCTTATTCTGCCCTCCAATAAACACACAAACACACAAACAAACAATGCATAAAGAGTACTTTAGAGGAAGGCTCACTTTCCTTGGAACTTGGAATATATTGTTCTGCAACACAAGAGGGATCTGGCTTCTTTTACTGATACTTCCTGTATGTTTATAGTACAGAAAAATGTCTGATCTTTATTTGCTTTTGTCAATATAACACACATGTGTATGATAACACTGACAATTACAGGTACCATATACTTGTGGTGTTTTTAGTAATTATGCACATCCTACGGTCACGTTAACACAATAAACATAGATATTAGCAATGAAATTTAATTAGCCAAGACATTCACTGCTAAGAAATCATGTTGACACTAGTTTTCATCTGCCCCACCAAAGGCTAAGACCTTTCTTGCTGTAACTGTAACTGTTTAATTTCTACATTAAAATAAAGTAGGTGACAATTATAATGAAATAAAATCATTTCCCACTCTAGTCCTTTAAAAGTTGTAACATTGATGCTACTATTTAGAAGCATCTTTTGTTCCATTTCGTTCTTTTATTTTTTATTTGTGACAATTTCATGTATATCCCCCGAGAGTCTCAAACTTCAGCAGTAGGTAGCAATGGCGGAGAAGTTCCCTAAACTCCTAATAGATGCCCCACCCTCTGACTACTGTGGGCAAACCAGTTTCTCTTCATTAATGTGTTGCCAAAGTGCTAGGCATATCCTTCTACCAAATTGACCTACATTCCCAGCCCTAATTCCTAATACTTATGGTCAAAATGTTTTAAGTGAGTGGTAGGAAATGAAATAGATATAATGGATAATAAGATCTACAATAAGTAATCATTTTGTTTAATTCATAGTGTTTGACCATACTCATGGCTTTCTTCTTTGATGAAAGTCTGGATCTACATAGCTCCTGTGGTAAGTTGTCAAGATGAAAAATTCATGCTGTAATGTCAGTTTGCAGAACTTGTAGTTTAGAGGATATTTACAGCCCATGCCATTTATTTTCCAATCACCTCAGATTTAAAAAAGAAACTATACAACAATTAATCTCAGAAAATGGAAAGGCAATTATTTCTACCATTTTTTTAGGTTGAACAGTATACAGTATGTCATTTCTGAAGAAGCTGTTAAAACAACAGTATACAGTCTACTGATAAATATGTAGAATAAATAAATATTGATACAAAGGTATAATTTAAAAACAGAACCTAAAACATATTCACTATGCATGTCTTGGGGTATGATTTCACAATTGTTAGATATAAATAATACATTTTTTTTTCAACATTGCATTTTTGTTTGTTTTACTGTAAATATTTTTGTATCATAATCTAAATGCAGTATTTACCCCTTCTCTTTCTTTCTTCCAAATCATCTGTGCACAAATTGTTACATACTCTCTGCTCTCATGTCCTTTTTCATTAATAGTTAATGCATACACACACACACATATATATGTATACATATATTTATATTATTCTCAAACATAGGCTTCTCAGTCTAAATAATGAGGCTTGTATGTGTGTTTTTATTTAAAAATTATAATACACATACTTCTGTATATAAATATATTTATATAGTTTTAGTGAACTTTTCTCATCTGGGCTGACAATTCTTATCTAAGAATCAAAGATTCCAACACAAAATCATAAGTAATTTCCACAAATAAGTAGAAAATACCTAAAGACAATTTATTTATTAATAGTAGTTCTTAAGCTGCCTTTTAAAGATTTACTCTTCTCATGTTTGATGATATTATACAACAGTTACCCTTTTTTGAGATACATTAATATTTATATTTCACTAATTTATTTTCAAATTGAAATTTCACTTACTGCTCTAGCTTAATTTTCTCACTGTTTTCTCAATACTTTCTTCTAGCACAGTCATACTTTGACTGATGTTCTCTGCCTCTCCAGTTCATTCCCAGCAATCTTTACCATCGCTGATACCTGCTGGGAAATAACAAGCCGCTCTCAGGAACCATGCCATAGGAAATGTCTCTAAATATTCATTTAGCCAGAGTTTGCCAGGAACACCAGGACATTTTATGAAATAACAACACTGTGATCTACTACTGACAACTCATCAATTACAAGTGACTGTCTTTCGATTGTTCCTCATAGTTCCAGCTTCATGCAATAACAATATGGTTTACTAATTCTCTGGCATACTGCTCCATAGCTCCTCAGCCATTTAATGTGCTTCTTAAATGCTAAGTGCCATGGATTAGTGGGAAAAAATAGATAATATAAGTTTTTGGGTTTTGCCCATATCTTATGAATGATCAAATATTTAGACTTGAGATTTTTTATAGCTTCTAGAATTGTATACATTTTTAATGTACACATATGCTTTTCCTAATTTGTTTTATGGTATTAAAAGTTACTGCTATGTATAAATAGTGGTACTTACTGTTCTTTGTAAACATATATTTAATGTAAGATGATATAATTTTGAGATGGCTATACTCAAATTCTAAATGTGAAGGGATTCTATTTGGTGAAGTGATTGAAGTTTCTGCTATGATTATGTGAATTCTTTATGTGACCATCTGAAGCATATCTTCTGGTGCTGACATAAGATATTTTTATATACTATATGTCTAACATTGCAGTCATAGGTATGGTGATTGCTTTCAGTTACCCATGATAAGAAAAGGGAAATGGAGATTTTAGTGTTTGTTTCTACCCAGCTTTGTATGGAGTCTGTCACTGTGATGATCAGGTCTACTTGTTCACAGAATCCTTGAGCAACTTTTAATGAGGAATTACCAGTATGAGACTGATCTATGAACATGTAGGGGGGCTCTCTTGATTATTTATTGATGTGAAAAACATACAATTTTGGGCTGCACAATTCCCTGTGCAGGAGATATCGAACAGTGTAAGAGAGGTAAAGGTAGCTCAGAACAAGGAGGAAGCAAGCAGAGATGCATTTATTCTCTCAATTTTGTTTACTGCAAAAACGATGCTTGAAATCCTGATTCATTTCCCCAGAACTGTGAACCTTCATTTCTAATCCACATTGATCCTCTTACTCTTCTGTGTTCCTTTGGTTAGAGTTTCTGTCAATTCAAAAGAAACTTAAGTAGGACCCATAATACTCTTTGGTGTCAATGATAACATTGCTCCTTAGCTCTAGGACCCTGAAGAACGGAGGTATTTCTTCCTGAACAACAACAACAACAACAAAAAAAAAAAAACACTGATGCATATCAAAGAGACACCCATCAGGTAATGATATAATGATTAGCTCTTCATTAATTAATATAATTGGAAATTATGGTCTACTCAAGCTTATAAAGAGGTAAATTAGCAACTTTAAATTCCATTTTAACATAATGTGGAATAATTTTAAAAATGTTCTAGCCAATGTAATTACATCCAGCTATTTTGACTTTAGAGTCATTAATCTCCATTAATCATTAATAGAGATACAACTAAAGACAGGTAGTGTCAGTTGTTGTGTTTTTAGAATTTTAATAAATTTTTTATGTTAATGTCATTAAAAAGATATTTCACCAAAAGCAAACTGTTTTTAATTTTAACATATTTTTATTTCAACCTTGAAATGTCAAGGATGAGTAAGCTCTTATGTTATTCTTATTACTGTATTGTAGTACGGAGTTCAGGGAATTTTTGATTATCAGTTGTCTTTTAAATGAACAGTTTTCAAATAGCTTATCTGTGCAGTAAACTGTTGTTTAAAACTTTTTTAAAGGTGACATGTCAGCAAAATAAAGACATTGAAAAACAACACTAAAACTGTGACAATTGTTAATGAGATCCTCCATGTTTTAAGGTCTTGTTAATAATCAAGGGTGGATTTATGAGTATATAGAAGTATACAAGATTGTCAGAGATCAACTTTAAAAGTAGAGCTGAATAATTTGCCCAGGGCTATTGTGATAGTAAATTTGTAATGATGTTTTCACAAAACACCATCATTTATGATTTTAATATTTCATAGATTGAAGCCTTACAGAAATCTCAGCGTGTGAACCCTAGAAACTTTTAATAGTTCCTGAGAGGCACATAGGACAAGAAGATAAGAGAATCACATAATTTCTACTGATCCCCTTATATATGCCATGACATGAGTGTGCCTACACATGCACACACAAACACACAACACATACACTAAATTAAATACAAATAACTGTAAAAGACTATTGTGGAAATGCTTGTATTACTTTATTTTGAACAATTATATTTATTGGCAATTTTGAATCTTCATAAAATCCTAGGCATTTTAAAACAATGTATATATTAAAAACTATGACAATACTTGTTTTGTGTTTGGGGTGTCTCATATTTGTTAATTTTCTTTTTCATTATTCAGATTATACTATAACTATTTATCCTTTCCTTTCCCTCCATTCAAATCCTTTCCTATACCCCTCCTTGCTCTCTTTCAAACTCATAATGTCTTTATATACTCTTTTTAAATCACTATATATATATATATATATATATATTCAAAAGTATAACTGCACAGTTTGTATATTATTATTTGCATACATGTTTTCAGGGCTGACTATTTGGCACTGGACCACCAGTCTTCTCTTGTGAAGATCACCTCTCTAGCTCCGAAATTTCCTGTGCTGCTTTTGTTCTTTGTGTAGAAAGAAGGCCTCTTGTGCTCTCCCCTACCCACTTCATCATGACTATTGGTATTGTCCTTTTCTGCTCACCTAAGGGGAATCATGGCGGTGAACTTTTTCAATATAATTATGATTTCCCTAGGAGACACAATCTCACAGCAAAGGTATATTAATAGGATGGAGCAGAATGTTTATCATTAAAGTCTGGGATACGAGAAGTGTAGCCCAAGAGACTGTAGGTTAAAGAATATAACATTTCAGGTGTACTTTAAGGATAACTCAAGATAACTGTATGCTATAGTAATAATAATTATTGTTCTATCGTAGATTTGGAAAGCAGTGAGAAGACTATACAAAGTTCTTATGGTATAAATGATAACTATACGACATAAAACACATTTTAATGAATATCATTTAGTCATTCCATGTTGCATGCATATACAGACACTTTTATTCATCATCTTAATAAGTCAAATTTACAATGCATATGTACTGTACAGGGAAAACTCGTGTTTAGTCAAAGCAGAAAACTTCACTTTATTCTTCTAATTATTACATAAACAGTCAATTACTCACAAAACAATTTGCAAGCAAACAAATTCAGACAGTCCTTCAAAGAAGAACAATTTAATTACATGCTGTTTGAAGAGATGCTGGTGACTCCTGTGCAGATGTTACATTTTATTTTTACTACAATCTACTGAATATGAAAAAAATGATGCCACTTTGAAAAAAATATTAAAGTGTCTCAGTGACCAAAAATTAAATAAGAACACTGACTACAACAAAACCCTATTAACTTCTAAACTCACAAATAGTATGCCAGTACCTTAGAATAAGAACTTATTTGAAAACATACATTTAGAACATTCAAGTGAAAATCTTTTTACAAAAGACTATCATAGAAAGCCACAACTGGACAAAATGCAGGGAACAATTAATGGTGCAGTACCCAGACTTGGTGATACCGTCACAGAACAATCCCTTTATCTAAGGCTCAAGGAGAATCAGAAACAGAGCAAGATTGTAAAAGCCAGAGGATCAGGACTTTAACATAAGTTTGTGACTTCTATATAGGGATGCAGTACCCATGAAATATCAAAAGTGTGGTCATCTTAACAAGACCTGAACAATGACATCACCAACTGAGATGCAAACATAGATGGGGGCATTCTTATCAAGTCCCACCCTAGATGAAGGACTACAGGTATTTAATGACTACTGAGAGATGGAAAATTTCTTATTTGTACTTTAATACCAAATACAGATGGAATTGAAAATGATAGAAATAGCCAGACACATGTAAAAGGGGCTTTATTTTCTCACTATTATCTTTTAATTTATCAGCAGGTAAATTCATTTAAAATAAGAGACCTTTAGGCAGATTTATAACCTTTTAATCCTCTATTAAAATGTAAAAGCCGAATGTCAGATTCAGATACTTAAACTATTCTGACATTGGGAGCTCAGGTCCACTGCCTCTAGGATCTTTGGAGAATCAGCATTCAGAGGGTCCCATCAAGCCTGCAGCAGGGCTAGATTTCCCTGCATTCCATTTTGCAGGATGCTTGCTTACTGCTCTGCATACTTAACAGTGCCCTCCCTCCTGCTGTCTCCCTCATTTCCCTCCTCCTTGTGATCACTGATGGGAGAAGAAAACCATTACTAAACAATGATTGCAAAACACTGCCTTGCTCACCCAGCCAAGAAGCCTTGTATTTACTGTCCTTGTAATTTATGTTGTTATTTCTTTAATCTAGGGTGTAGGAACTTGACATATGGGGTGATTTAGCAACACCATAAAGATGAAAGTTAGTTAAAATTCTAACATTAAATAACATGACATCAATAACTCTCAGGCTGACTGTTTTACCCATGGAAAATATAATGATATCTTTAGGTTCGTCGTATTAAAATATGCATTAGAAATCATTGAGGCACAGCTTGAGGCCCACATGATTAGATTGGATATAATCTAGTCGCCAACAAGGTTTGACTCTCTGTTGTCTTAGAAGTTTGTTGTTTTTGTTTGTTTGCTTGCTTTGGTTCCTTATTTCCCTTCCTTTTCTTTCATTCTTTGTTTCTTTCTTTCTTCTTTCCTTCTCCTTCCCTCCCTCAATCCCTCCCTCCCTTCCTCCCTCCCTTCCTCCCCCCTCCAGTCTTTTAAACAATTGTTATGGATTATCTTTAAACCAACTACAAGAGCACTTTAAGATAAAAGTGTTAAATGTGTATGACCCACCCTATAATGACCTTTTGCATGTAACATTTCTCAAATCTTAAGGACTTAGCAATATGAAATAGAGAGGTGTTTCTTCATTCTTGAACCCACTATTCTTTTTTTTCTTTATTCTTTTATTTTTTCCTTTTTTTATTACTTAAAAAAATACGAATCCAAATTCCCACTCTCTCCCCTCCTCCCAGTCCCCTCCATCTCCCTCCACAGACCCTTCCCCTTCCCCTGCAATCCTAAGGGAGTGCCATGCACCCCACCCCGTGGAAAGTCCAAGGCCCTCCCTACTACATCTAGGTTGAGCAAGGTTTACATCCAAAGAGACTAGGATTCCGTGGAGCCAAGATATGCAGTAGAGACAAATCCCAGTGTCACTATCAGTGGCCCCTCAGTCTGCCCCAGCTGTTGTTCCCATGCTCATTCACTCCTAGTCCAGTTGGAATTGGTGAGCTCCCATTAGTTCAAGCAAACTGTCTCAGTGGATGACCCCCTCATGGTCTTGAATTCCTTGCTCATACTCTCACTCCTTCCACTCTTCAACTGGATGTTGGGAGTGAAGTACAGTGCTCCGATGTGGGTCATTGCCTCTGTTCCCATCTGTTGTTGGATGAAGGTTCTGTGGTGATATTTAAGACAATCATTAGTCTGACTACAGGGTAAGGTCAGTTCAGACACTCTCTCCTCTATTGCTTAGGGTCTCAGCTGGGTTTATCTCTGTGGGTTCTTGGGCATTTTTCTAGAGCCAAGCTCTTGCTAACTCAATAATGGCTCTCTCAATCAAGATATCTCTTTCCTTGCTCTCATATCTGTCCTTCGTCCATCTTGACAGTTCCATACCCTCAAGTTCTCCTTAATTCCCCTTCTCCCCCCCTACCTCCCACTGCCCTGCTCCCAAATTTTTATCTGATTCCAATTTCCAGGTGGGTCTATATATGTTTTTCTTTAGGTTCACCTTATTACTTAGTTTCTCTAGGATCCTGAACTATAGGCTTGTTGCCCTTTGTTTATGACTAGTATCCACTTATGAGTGAGTACATACCATATTCATTTTTTGGGGTCTGGGTTACCTCACTCAGGATAATGTTTTCTAATTCTGTCCATTTGCATGCGAAATTCAAGATGTCATTATTTTTTTACTGCTGAGTAGTACTCTAATGTGTAGATTTGCCACACTTTCTTCATCCATTCTTCACTGAGGGGCTTCTAGGTTGTTTCCAGGTTCTGGCTATTACAAATAATACTGCTATGAACATAGTTGAACAAATGCTTTTGTAGTAAGATTGGGCATCTCTTGGGTATATTCCCAAGAGTGGTATTGCTGGATCCTGAGGTAGGTTGACTCCCATTAGCTCAGGTAGGCTGTTTCAATGGGTATATACCCATCATGGTCTTGACTTCTTTGCTCATATTCTCATTTGTCCACCTCTCAACTGGACTTTGTGAGCTTAGTCCAGTGCTCTGATGCAGGTCTCTGTTTCCATCAGTTGCTGGATGAAGATTCTAAGGTGCTATTTAAGATATCCATCAGTCTGACTACAGGGCAAGGCTAGTTCGGGCATACTTCTTATGAAGCATTTTTGAGATCATCTGATAATAATCTTGGAGAATTCTCTGTATGAACAGGAAATGTCTTAGTTATTGTTCTTATAAATCAATTCACATATGCTGATATAATGCCCACTTACAACCTTGACTAAAGCCCCCAGAAACCAGGAAGTAGTATTTCTGGAGAAGGTTCTTTCTTCTATGAGCATACATCTGTGCTCTTTTGCTAGACAGCCATGTATTCTGCTAGACTTGTGCACTTTTAGCCACTAGAAGGGAAAGCTGACTTATTTTGCATGGGTTGGTGCCTTCTACTGTTTCCTCTTAAGCTTCTCAAGCACATGTCAAAAACCACTGTATACCACATCAAATATTGAGGGAATACATGCTACCCTTTTATCCTCTTTCCAGATTGGGATTAATTCCATTTTTATTTTGTCATGAATCACAGGTAGTGAAATCAAATTCATCTTTTCTATTATAATGAGGCCTATGTAACAGGAATTTGAGGGAAAGTAAGCATAAAAATAACTTCTTAAACTTCCCCATGGAAATCTTTGAATGTTTTACCTTAACTTTTAAATTTACATGAGATCTTCTCCTTGATTAAATAAGGAAATTAATTTCAATTATCTGCTTAACTTTCTCCAAATGTTTCATGTACTTGTCACTTATCCTCAGGCTAGAATTTTACATGGACCTATTATTATATTCATGTATATTCTAGGTTTGTTTTATATCTTAGAATTCCCCTGAATATTAGATGACTCTAAGATTATAAATTAAGTCCTTTATTATTGTATTCTTCCTATTTCTTTTGTCACAATAATTAGTCATTGATACTTTTGTGTGGATGATGAAGTCAGATTTTAGAATATGATGCATGTAATGGGTGAACATGAGGTCACAGTAGAACATATAACATTGATAGCAATTGGTTACTTAATTAGAGAACTGCTGTGAATTAAAGGCAGAATATAGAGCAAAGCAGCAGTTTTCAAATACACCACTGACTCATTCTTCTTCTGTTAAAGATCCAAGTTTGTGTCTATAGTTCTTGGACTTGTATAGCTTTGTGCCTACTTCAATCCATCTACCACAAGATAAGTGACCCTGAATGATTCTAAAGCTAGATTACAAAAGACTGGTAAACTTTTGGAGGTCTATCTTTAAACATTTGTTTGAGAGACTTCAAATGTCAAAGAAGCACCTACTTCAAAGATGTCATGGGGAAAGAGCACAAAGAAAGATATTTGGAGATGAAAGCATTAAATTTTAAATCAAATTTAGAACACAGGTTAACTAAGTCAGGATTTTTCTGAATTTTCTATCAACACTGGCCCAATATACTTACACAACTCTCAACTTTACTTTTATGTGTTTATTAGAAATGCCCATGTTATATTTTATTTTGGGGTAGAATAATGTATAGATTAATTTGAGGTTAAATGGCAAAGACTATGCAACTATCTCACACACAGTCTCGTTCTGAGATTCCTGGAGGCAGGATCATCATTAGGACTGAGGTAGAGGTAAAAGCCAGTGACTGTTTTGCTTTTTCTTATCTTCAGGTTGAACCCCAATTTCTGTCTCTGTGTTTTCATTAGTCGTGCTACGTAGGTGTTTGCTTTTCAGAGTCCTCAGGGCAGATATATTTGCTCCACTGTTGGCATGAGACACAGCAGTCAGGCAAACATGCCATTGCCACTAGGGCCTTTTAACTGTGAGACAGGCATGATCAAACTATATTGTTGGTGATGTTATTTCTTAGTTTCGAAGAAGGGTTATGTAACCAGAGCTGATCATAAAGTACATGTGGAAATTTGTTTTTGGGTTTTTTCATATTCTTTTAATTTTCATTCAAAAATTTACACTTCCTCCCCTTCTCCCAGTCCCCTCCTGTTCCCCCACTACCCCTCCTCCATTCCCCTGTTTCCTTAAGAGGGGGCAGGGTATCCTGCCCTGTGGGAAGCCCAAGGCCCTCCCCCTCCATCCTGGCCTAGGAAGGTTTGCATCCATATAGACTATGTTCCCAAAAAGCCAATACATGCAGAAGAGTTAGGTCCCAGTGCCATTATCATTGGCTTCTCAGTCAGCCCCCATTGGCAGCCACATTCAGAGATTCCGGTTTGATCAAAAGCTCATTCAGTCCTGGTCCAGCCAGATTTCATGAGCTCCCATTAGATCAGCCCCTCGTGGTCCTGAATTCCTTGCTCATCTTCTCGCACCTTCTGTTCTTCAACTGGACCTTGGGAGCTCAGTCCATTGCTCTGATGTGAATGTGAGTCTCTATCTCTATCTCCATCAATCAGACGAAATTTCTATGGTGATGATCAAGATATTCATCAATGTGACTATGGGACAAAGATAGTTCAGGCACCCTTTCGTCTGCTGCCCAAGTACCTAGCTGGGGACATCCCCATGGACACCTGGGATCCCTCTAGAGCCAAGTTTCTTGCCAATCCTAAAATGACTCCCTTAATGTATATATCTTATTCCCTTCTCCAATATCCACACTTCCTCCATCTCCACCCTCCCACTCCCCCAAGCTCTCCCCAGTCCTTCCCTTTTCCCTTCTCCCTCCCCCTCTCCCTTTGTCCCACCCCTCCCCCACCGCTACCTCTACCCCTATCCTCACTCTCATGCTTCCAACTTTTTCCTGGCAATCTTGTTTGCTTCCAATTTCCAGGAGGTACTATAATTGTTTTTCTTTGGGTTCACCTTGCTATTTGACTTCTCTAGGCTTGTGTGCTATAAGCTTAATGTCCTTTGTTTATGGTTAGGGTCCACTAATGAGTGAATACATACCATAATCTTCTTTTTGGGTTTGGGTTATCTCACTAAGGATAGTGTTTTCTATTTCCATCCATTTGCATGTAAAATTCAAGATGTCATTGTTTTTTTACCTCTGAGTAGTATTCTAATGTGTATATATTCCACACTTTCTTTATCCATTCTTCCATTGAGGGGCACCTAGGTTGTTTCCAGGTTCTGGCTATTACAAACAATGCTGCTATGAACATAGTAGCACAAATGCTTTTGTAGTATGATTGGGCATCTCTTGGGTATATTCCCAAGTGTGGAATTGCTGGATCCTGAGGTAGGTTGATTCCCAATTTCCTGAGAAACCGCCACACTGATTTCAAAGTGGTTGCACAAGTTTGCATTCCCACCAGCAATGGATGAGTGTTCCCCTTACTCCACATCCTCTCCAGCATAGGTTATCATTGGTGTTTTTGATTTTAGTCATTCTGACAGTTGTAAGATGGTATCTCAAAGTTGTTTTGATTTGGATTTCCCTGATCGCTAAGGAAATGACTTTAAGTATCTTTTGGCCAATCAAACATCTTCTGTCGAGAATTCTCTGTTTAGATCATTACCCCATTTTTTAATTGGGTAATTTAATATCTAGTTTCTTGAGTTCTTTGTATAATTTGGAGATCAGACCTTTGTCTGATGTGGGGTTAGTGAAGATCTTCTACCAGTCAGTAGGATGCCTTTTTGTCTTAATGACTGTGTCCTTTGCTTTACAGAAGCTTCTCAGTTTCAGGAAGTCTCATTTATTCATTGTTGCTCTTATTGTCTGTGCCTCTGTGGTTTTACATAGGAAGTGGTCTTCTGTGTCCATGTATTGCAGGCTACTTCCCACTTTCTCTTCTATCACATTTAGTTGGTCAGATTTATATTGAGGTCTTTAATCCATTTGGACTTGAGTTTTGTGCATGGTGACAGATAAGAATCTATTTGCATTCTCCTACAGGTTGACATCCAGTTATGCCAGCACCATTTGTTAAAGATGCTTTCATTCTTCCATTGTATACTTTTATCTTCTTTGTCAAAAATGAGGTGTTCATAGGTTTGTGGATTATTATCCGGGTCTTTGATTCGATTCCATTGGTCAACATCTCTGTTTTTATGCCAATACCAAGCTGTTTTCATTACTGTAGCTATGTAATAGAGTTTGAAGTCAGAGTTGGTAATGCCTCTGGAAGTTCCTTTATTGTATAGGATTGTTTTGGCTATCCTGGGTTTTTTGTTTTTCCATATAAAGTTGATTATTGTTCTCTCAAGTTCTGTGAAGAATTTTGTTGGGATTTTGATGGCGATTGCATTGAATCTATAGATTGCCTTTGGTAGAATTGCCATTTTTACTCTATTGATCCTACCAATCCAGGAGCATGGAAGATCCTTCCATTTTCTGGTATCCTCTTCAATTTCTTTCTTCAAGGTCTTAAAATTCTTGTCTAATAGATCTTTTACTTCCGGATCAGGGCCACTTGCTGGCCAAGGACCTCGCAGGCAAAAGTGCAGACTTGGTGGATGCAGTTCAGTGGAACAAAGAAACCCCTGCTGCCCTCGGCTCACCATCCTGTCCCTAGAGCCTCAGTGCTGAAGCAGGGCTGCTTTGTGGGATCCTAGTACCCTGCAGCTGGAAAGGGGAGCTTGGGGGCAAGCTGGAGTGGGATAGCAGAAAAGCCAGTATCAGGGAGAAGCCCTGGACCCTGAATGGCCAGAAAGTTTAGGGAGATGGAGGGTGCCTGCACCCCATTCCTGGGGCATCTGGGTGGGCACCGAATGGGGACACACTTACCCTCCAGATGGCTCTGCTGGTCTACATGTGGAAATTTGAAGAACACTTTTTCATTATCAAGCTTGAATGGTGAGCTTTTTGTAGACTTTAGTTCACATTCAGGTATTCTCCACACTTTCAGTGCCTTCATTTGCTGCTGGTAATTGTGTTGCTAGGGTCTGTTTTCTGCATTAGTAACAGAATCTGGATAATGACTATGAGATGCTGAGGGTACACAGCATCCACAAATATGACTATCGGAAACACAAAATGATGACTGGGAGTTAGATTAGTAAGAATTCAGAATAACCCATTTAAAAAGAAAAGAAAGAAAGAAGAAGGATTAGTGGGAAAAGGAACCTTGAAGAGCACAAAAGTTAAGTTCTTTATAGTCAGACTAGTCAGAAAGTCCATCAAATTCACTAATAAACAGTTGTGAAGACAACATTGGAAACAAATAAACAGACAAACAAAATTGCATCAGAGTACTATGGTCTAGTCACAAGTTGGAAAAATGTCTATCTTGAGCACATTTATTTTTACGTAAGTACATAAAATTAGGTTTCTTTTGTTTGATTGGGGAGTTGACGTTATCCTTTTTTGCTTCTTTTTTCTGTTTTTTGTTTCATTCTTTTCATGCTTTGATTTCTCTTGCTCTTTTTTATACTTTCAATCAAAACAGTCTATATTATAGCTCAATAACTTTTAAGGAGATGGGTTCTGTCCATCAGATAACTATAATTTAGCATTCTGAGAATGTTAGAAATACTTATCAGGTATTAACTGCTAATTGAGACTAATATAATATGCTGAGAATTTCTGACAGCATAATCTTACTCTTCAACTTTTGATTAAAATAATTGCATGGCAACTTGCAATTCTTAATAAAACGCTGTCCAAATTGCTAATCATGAAAATGAACAAAATGGTGGAATTTACAATTGAAGGAACACAAAGTTTTATTAGAATTCCTATGTTTTGTCCCACTATACCACTATTTTAAAGAATTTTCTGGTCTTTTATTTGACTCTAAACTGTTACGGCAGATATTTAAAAAGAGATCCTGTAATAGTTTGTAGCAATTTGTTGTTTGCTTCAAAGTTTTGGCTATGAACAGTTAAAGTCATTGCATTAATTGTCTTAGTCTCTTTCGCTGTTGCTTTGATGAGATACTTTGGCTAAAGCAACTTAATAGAGAGAAGGTTAGTTTTAGCCTACAGATTACAGTACAGCTGATCATTGCAGTAGTGTGAAATATTAGGAACTTGAAGCAGATATTTATTTGTATTTATAATCAGGAAATGAAGAACAATGGACAAGTTCTCAACCTCTTTCTTTACTGTACATTATCCAGGATCCCCTGCAAAGGAATGTTCCCATCTACAATTAAGATGAATGAGTTTACAGTTACATAATCAAGAAAATGTTTGTCAGGTATATCTACCTGGTGACCAACCCCCCATACCCCTGGTAATTCTAAATTCTGCTGACCATTATACTAATTATGTGACACACATTTTCTCTTCTTCCCTCTCTTAGACTTGAAGATGTTCATTAATCAGAGAGTATAAAATCCTTCATATGTTTGATTTTCATATTTGTAGGTAAAGTATTGTCACTATCATTTTATAACAGCTGTGTCAGAGAAAAGGGTCCAGGCTAAACATAGCTGGCAGACTAAACTGCAACACGAAAGGAAAGGCGTTGAGAACAAGAGAGCAAATAAAGGGCTGCCTGGGACAAGGGCGCCAATCACTTTCAAAGTTTAGGAAAGATTTAGGAAAGATAATAGTAAATAGAAGCAAAGGATGGAATGTGGGATTTATTATTTAAAAGTAAACTTGAATCTCACAGGGTTTATCCAAGTGTTTTCTTATATAATATTGCCATTTATTTGACTAAAATTGGTACAAAATAAATCATTTGATACTAAATTGATGCTTTGTTTTCTTTAGTGTCTGCACATACCTCCAAGAAGATATATAAGATATAGCTGGTTAGTAAGTGGGCCGTTTGCTTCATATATTTTAGAAAATCAATATGATATGGTTTTTGTTGCTGTAAGGAAAAAATACAGCAGAATACTATATCTTGTATTTATCTGCCTCAGGCAGTATGTCTCAGATGTTAAATAGGTGAACTAAATTCAGTTTAAAAAAATGAAAAACAAGTTATGAGAATATAATAACAAAACTCTATTTTTTTACCAGAAATACTTTGAAAGTACTTAATTTGAAAATATGAATTTGTGACATACTAGTCATTTACACTGTAAAATTTTGGTAGTAAGAACTTTAATTTTACATGCAGGAAAAATCGCCATTGACTATGATGACTTTCCAGTCAAATAAGAACAGTTAATGTAATGATAGTCCCCAAAAAAGAACAGAGTCCCTTGAAATGGTATAAAATGAATATTAATTAGAAAAATAAAGAATGAATGGGTGATCGTGCTCCAGTTTAAGTCTGGTGAGTGACTGAGGTCAGTATTGAAAGTTTATATTTTTATTACATCACAAAGGTCTTACTAGGTCTTGATATTGAAATGTTAATGATCTAGTCAATTGTAAAATACACATAGGAAACTATGCTACCTGACAAAAATACAGAACTACTAATATAATATAATAAATATAATATAATATAATAAATATAATATGATAAGTATAATATAATATAATAAATATAATTGTTATTTCAGCACCTAGTTCAATAAAACATTAAAGCCTTGAGTATCTTCCGTCCTCTCCCTCATTGGAGTCTACCATATCCTCATTCAACAGACACTTCTACCCCAACTGTTTGCTATGGTAGCTTGCTTTTATACATACTTAAACAGATATCTTTAAAATGGAGAATATCCTCATGAATATTAATAGACGTTACCCTTATATCAACCAGCTTTAGGCTAAACAGATGCGATAACCATGATGTGATAAACCACAAAGACGGCTGAAGATTTTTCAGAAAAAGATAATGCATCCTCAGATGGAAGGGTCAACCTAGTACTTGCTGGTTATGTTCAACAGCTGTTTGAACATATTGTAATTTCAGAGGGAAAAGAACCAATTCATCAAAATCAACAGTATCCACAGAGGGAGTTGCACAGTCTCATAGCTACATTTACATCAAATGTACTCTAAAAAAATTCATAGCTTAAGCCATCTGTTGTGGATAAGAAGACACTAAATTACAGCACTACTATTTCAAACAGAAGCAGAACTGCCAAGTGTAATAGTATAAATGTCATGGGTATCTCTCTCTCTCTCTCTCTCTCTCTCTCTCTCTCTCTCTCTCTCTCTGTGTGTGTGTGTGTGTGTGTGTGTGTGTGTGTGTGTGTGTGTGTGAATTGCAGCCTTCTGTATTTGAGTAGAACAATTTCACAGCACTTAAATAAAATGAAAATGTGTTCCACAGAAGTCTTCAGGATAAATAGTTGCCAATTACATATTCCTAAACTGTTTTACCACTAACCTTTAAAAATTTTTTTTTCCAGGAATGTTCATTATTGCTCTCGTGGGGACTGGGTGCAGAAGGGGCCTGCTTCTTTCCTTGATTTAGTGTCGTTAGATCAATAGGTGTTAGGTTAGTAAAATATTTCCTCAAGGGAAAAGATTTCAAAGTAGGAGAAACCATGGGCAGGTAGCTACCGCCTTTCACCTTTGATTCAATCTAGCTTGTGCTTCCTGAAGAGATTAAAAGATCCTGGCTGTACCTTTCTCACTCCTTTCAGTATTAAACTCTGCTTTAGTTCTCAAGGTCTAGGGAACACAAATTTGAAGAAAATAAAATAAAATAAAAATCCTGTTTTAGTTATTAATGGTCAAATGACAAGTCAGTTTTGAAAAGTTATTTTCTCATGACTCAAAGTGACACGAGATGACATAAAAGCTTAGTCATCTCTCTATAAGCCACTGAGTAGTGGGACACAATTCCAGAGATCCCTGTGTCCCTCTGAAGACTCATGTCCCCTTTGTTGATAATATCCAGGTCATTAATGTCACTCAAGTTTGATGAGTCTTTACTTTTGGCTTATACACAGTACCCTGAGAGTGTCTTATTTCTTCTAGTCAGGAGTTGACTTTTTTCTTCATAAATCCAGAACTGCTGTACATTGTAACTTTCAAAATCACTTTTTAATCCTATTCTATCACTTGTGGTTTTGCTAAATCAAGATACCTTGTTTCACTTTGGCATGGTAAAGAATATGAAATTCTATGTATATATGTAAAAAATATTAAACGATTGTAAACTGGATTGTTTTTTGATACCTGGAATGACTATAAGGCACTATGTGTCAAATATTTATTTAATTGGAGTTTTATAAGATCCAAAGATCCACATGCTTGCTTGCTGATGTTTTCATTTATCCTTCAAAGTTCTTGATAATGTTTCCAGGGAGTTCCACAGTTTACATGTTAATCAGAGTCTTTTGACATGTGAATATGGGGCTAAAGAAAAGGCTCTGCTGTTTTGAGTAGTTGCTAATCTCCCAGGAAACCAGATTTTGATTCCCAGCACCCATGTCAAGCAACTCACAACACCTTGAAGCTCTGGTTCCTGATTTTCATACTTCCACAGGCACCTTCACTAATGTGAAAATACCTACACAATCATTTAAAAGAAATGTTTTCATTGTGTATATGTCCCTAATACAGATTATTAAAAAGGCAAGGAATGACAAACTGCATTAACATTGTTCACAATATTAGCAATTTTATTATAAATATAGCAATTTGAATAACTAAATTTGCAGCATGAAAGTCTATGTAGCTCTCTTATTGACTGAGTTCTTAGATCCTGTGATGAATTTGACTGAGAACTACAAGGGAGTGAAAAATGGGCACAGAGAAAAAAAAAAAGATGGTATCAGGTAGGATGTGATGGAGAAATCACAGAGCATGTTTACTATGTAAAGTTGAACAGAGGGATAGGGTTATTGCATAAAATGAAATGGGAAAGTAAAATTACTGTTTCTAGAGTTAGGAAGGAGGCAAGGGGTCAGGGTTAGTTAATCTCAAAAGGAGTCGTTTCTGTGGAGGAGAAGTCTTCAGATTATAAATAACTAAGAGTTCTGAGAAGTCATGATGTCCATTTTCTGCACACACTATCAGCATACGTACATGAAATTGAGGATGGCTTTGTTATATATTGAAGTCTTACAGATAGACAGGTTTCAGATTTTCCACTTTCCCAGAGGTCTTAGGGTAAGGCCCTTTACATGGCTGTTCCCATGTGAACAGCACACATTCACTTAGAACATCACAAACTCCGGGTTTCCTCTACTCCCCACACTTACTTTTGTACCATTTTTAAACTACTGGTGAAATCTTTTAATTAAAATAAAAGTGTTTGCTGAAATTGTAATTATTAATAATCCACATCTAATTTTTCATTAGTGTAATAATGCAGGAAAACTCTTCACACACAATCTTGAGGTGACATTTGTTCATGTTATGGCTACAATGATAGACAAGGCTTTCCTCTGAGCAAGCAATAGGTGACCTTTCCTTTAAATATATCTTTATTAGCCTTTAATTCTCCTTTCCTTATTCTGCTTAATATTCTGCCTTGAGTGAATATGCTACTTAAGCTTAACTTGTTGCTGAAACTTACTGTTTTGTGAAAAAAGGGGAAAATTGTTGAATACCACACTAAAAAGTTACATTATACTACTAATTACTTACTATCTTCTGATGGCTATGATATAAAAGAATTTAATATTGTCATTTTACTAATCCTTTAAATGTCTAGTTTCACACTATTGGTAATTAGTTCAACTTATAACAATGTCCTTACTAATTTTATTTGAAAGAGAATTTTATCAAGATCAGTGCCTCGAACTTTATATCCAGTAGGAAGGCTAGTAAAGCAATTTTACTCGACCTGTGTACCTAGGTGTTCTGTATACATATAGGAAAAATTTTATGGCAATTAATTAATAAAATTAGTTTCTCATATAGGTTTTATAAACAGAGAACTGTTGGAGCTTATTATAGAGCCAAGTAGGTCCATAAAACACCTAAATACATTTAAAGATTCAGAACTTCAATCTATAAAGTTTCAAGAAAATAACATGTATTTTATGTTATCATCTATGAGACTTACAATGGTACCATCAATTCTTGGGATCGTAAGTTTGAAATTTTTTTAAACATCTTTTCTTGCCAGTGTCTACTTTTATTATCAATTTTTACAAGAGGTAGAAATATGGAGCAAATGATGAAAGGACATTTCTGTCAAATAAAACTCTTCAAAAGGACAGTGCTACCTTGTGTGTCTTTTATTACCTAGTGCCAGGTGGAATTTCAGTGAACTTTATGGTTTGTGGGAATAAAATGCCAGGGCCTGAAGGATAGCACTATCTTGACATCTCTAACATTTCTTGCTTCTCTAACTGCTATAAGACATAATATGGATGGACCTGTGAGATATTATTTGAAAATTATAACAATAAATAATAAATCTTACTTTATTATTATTTTCTGACATTCATAAAGACAGACCTCTAAAATATATCTCAATATTCTTATATTAAAATTTGCTCCCATCATTCTAACTCTATTTTTTTTCTCTAGTAAAAACAACAACACAAAAGAAAACAGTCAAACAAACAAAAGCAAAAGACTGAATGCTGTACGTGACAGTAAGTTACTTTTTGAAATGTCTAGATGTTCCTTAGTGCTGGTGTTTAATAAGAATAATTGAAAAATTAGAGAAAGAAACTCTAGAAAGTGCAATAGATTTCCAGTACAGAAAAAAAGAGGAAAACAAAACAAACAAACCAAACCCAAGAACAAGTGGCAGAAACTGGAGAAAGACTGAGTCATGAACTATATATGTCCTTCTGGCAAACTTGGGAGATAATTCTTTTTGGTCATGTTTTGATCAAAGAATTAGGAGTCATTTGGAGCACTCCCACTTTGCATCTCTTCACTCATTTCTGAATTACATTTTAACTTCTCAGCATGACTTGGTAGAGCCATTAGCCTTTACTTTCAACATTGTAGTTGTCTTACTACAGGTGAATTAAATTCTGTTCTCTTGTTTCTCTTACTTACATTATTAGCTTACAGTTTTACAGTAGTGGACAGTTAGCCCTCACTTCCTACATGATGTAGCTGAAATCTCTTTGAGTTATTTTAAAATAAGCTTTTTCTATTAGATGTCCTGAAGTGGCATTTTTCTAAAAGAATGTTAGATATTCAGTCACATAATGTCTTCATTTGCATATAAGTATATTGTATCTCATGGGAGTGACAAAACAGATACAAAGACCCTGTAGAAATCAATCTGTTCTCTAAAACTCTTGATTCCTCCCCTACTCCCCATTTTTTCTTACATTTAATCCTCTTTTACATTTTTTAGGTTCTTTACAGTAAGTCCTTGATTATTAAAAACCAGCGCAAAATTCTTCTCTGCAAGTCTTCCATATATTTTCATATCCCATTTGAATCCTATTTCTATATTATATTTCACTCTGATCTTATGGTTTGATTCAAGTACTCTGATTTTATATTTTAGTTCAAGTACATCATCTCATCCTATGAGTAGGTTTCAAAAAGTATACATTTTAGTACTTCATAGTGTACAATTCCGCTAGAATATGGCACTTACTCCTAAATTTATCTTAAAGCCTATCTGTACTTCAAAGGTCCTGTAAAATTCTCACTCTGTTTTAACCTTGACTTCTCATCACCTTTCGGGTTTGGCCTCTTCTGTTAGCTTGCATCGTAAATGCCAGCCCAGCACCCAACCATGTACCCGACCTTTATTAACTCTGCTTATTAATGAAATATTAAAGTGAAATCTGTCTTTCAAAAAAGTTTTCATGTATCTCTAGGTTCCAAGTAGATGCTCAATTAAGAGTTAACAAAGAGATGAGTTGGGAGAAAGAGAGAGAGGAAGGGGGATAGAAGGAGAGGGAAACAGGAGGGGGGAGAGAGAGAAAGGGAGAGAAAGTCTATGTTTTGATAAATTGGTGTTAGTATTTAAGTCTATACTAGGATGGTCCTTAATTTAAAATTGGGGTATCCATTCTGGGTACAAAATTAAAAATAATTACCTGTCCTAAACAATCCCAGAAACAAACCAAAGATCTCTCATATGAAAATCTGATTGATATGATCTATACGACATGTTAGTGCCTTTCACTCAAGAAAGTACACTTGCTAATTCTGTTTAATATTTATGAAGGGATAAAAAATGAGACTTCTACCATGAATATATGGCCACAAGACTTGGGAGTTGCTCTTTATAGTAGCAAAGTTGTTGCTGCCTGTGCATTAATAAAGCATTCAAGTCCTAAACATATGAATCTTGTTAACAGTTAGTTGAATCTGGTTAGGTAATTCTATGAGGTTTTTTTTGAATTTTTTAATTGATATTTATTGAGCTCTACATTTTTCTCTGTTCCCCTCCCTGCCTCTCCCCTCCCCACTTCAACCCTCCCCCAAGGTACTCATGCTCCCAATTTACTCAGGAGATCTTGTCTTTTTCTACTTCCCACGTAGATTAGATCTATGTAAGTCTCTCTTAGTGTCCTCATTGTTGTCTAAGTTCTCTGGGATTGTGGTTTGTAGGCTGGTTTTCTTTGCTTTATGTTTAAAAACTACCTTAGAGTGAGTACATGTGATTATTGTCTTTCTGTATCTGGGTTACCTCACTCAAAATAATGTTTTCTAACTCCATCCATTTTCCTGCAAAATGCATGATGTCGGTTTTTTTTTTTTTTTTGCTGTAATACTACATTGTGTAAATTACCATATTATCCTTATCCATTCTTTGGTCGAGGGGCATTTATGTTGTTTCCAGGTTCTGGCTATGACAACCAATGCTGCTATGAAAATAGCTGAGCACATGTCCTTGTGGCACGATTGAGCATCCTTTGGCTATATACCCAAAAGTGGTACTACTGGGTCTTGAGGAAGGTTGTTTCCGAATCTTCTGAGAAATCACCATGTCCAAAGGGGTTGTACCAGTTTGCATTCTCACTAGCAATGCAGAAGTGTTCCCTTTTCCCTACAACCTCTCCAGCATAAGTTGTCATCAGTGTTTTTATTCTTGGCCATTCTTACAGGTCTTAGATGGAATCTCAGAGTTGTTTTGATTTGCATTTTTCTGATGACTAAGATTGTTGAACATTTCCTTAAGTGTCTTTCAGCCATTTTAGATTCCTCTGTTTAGAGTTTTCTGTTGAGTTCTGTACTCCATTTTTTTTAATTGGATTATGTGTTCTTTTGAAGACCAATTTCTTGAGTTCTTTTTTTCTTGATTTCTGAGGAGATCAGACCTCTGTCTGATGTGAAGTTAGTGAAGATATTTTCCCATTCTTTAGTTTGTTGTTTTGTCTTGTTGACCATGTCCTTTGCTAATAGAAGCTTTTGAGTTTCAGGAGGTCCCATTTATTAATTGTTCCTCTCAGTGTCTGCGCTGCTGGTGTTATATTTAGGAAGTGGTCTCCTGTGCCAATGCGTTCAAATGTACTTTCCACTTTCTCTTCTATAAGGTTCAGTGTGGCTGGTTTTATGTTGAGGTCTTTAAGAACAGACAGGTGGACCAATGGAACCAAATAGAATACCCAGACATTAATCCACACACCTTTGAACACCTGATTTTTGACAAAGAAGCAAAAAATATTAAATGGAAAAAAAGAAAGCATATTTAACAAGTGGTGCTAGCATAACTGGAAATCAACATGTAGAAGAATGAAAATAGACCATGCACAAAACTCAAGTTTAAAAGACTACTTTTTAAGAGAACTGATATAATAATAGGTTTATTTTTTCTGGATTATGGGTTCTAATTAAAAGATCATTAAAGTGAGTGCCTATTATTTTGATAGTAATTTCAATTTTCTATTATAGGATATCATCCTTGTCATAATGCTGCCTTTCTCTTACTTTTACCAAATTCTGTTTATAATAGTTATTCTAAGGAACTTCCCTAGCTATAGAACTATCCCCAGATATTCTGAGAACTCATGAGACTCGATTTTTAACAGAGTTCTGTTGTTAGCCAGACTTAATGAGTTGTGTCTTGGTAATTAAAAGAAAAAGAAAGAAGAAAACTATATCATATTTGTTTCAGTTACTAGTGCAATGTATTCATTTTGAATTTTAAAATATCGCTATGTCCATGATCCTCATTATGGAAAGAAAACATTACAAAATAAATTTAGGATGCATTGGGTTCTATTTACATCCCATGCATCAGATTTTTCTTATATCATATTTTCGAGTTCCTCCTGCATATGTGCTGGGAAGATTTTATTGAGAGTTGATAAATATATCTCTGTAATTTATAAGATCGATAAGCTTATCAATTATCATTAAAACCTACTTTTCTCATATTTATTAAAAGCAAATATTTCCTTTGCAACAATTTCATTGAAAAAGAATATGTGACTAAGTAATGAAGTTTTCTAAATAACAGTGTTAAAATAATTTCTAATCCAATATTTGAAATTATACACAGTGTCTTGGTTTTGCTCCTAATTGCTAATGTAGGATACATGAAAACAGACTCACACATTTTAGAATTTAGTTAATAACTTTTGTACTTGGCCTCGGTAACTATAGTTTTAATCCTTTATATGGGACTTTAAATACCTAACTCTGTTTTACTTGATTGTAATTAAAGGATTGATGATAGGGGAGTAATTGGCTAGAAAATGATTTTATTGAAATAATATCATTAATTCCATTTTAGAGTTCTTAGATTAAGGCACATTTGCACGCTGGTGAAAAACTTATCTTGATCACTATCAATCTCTGTGGGTATATCTTACATTTTAGTGTGCCAAGACTCATAGAAGATAATTGTGGACAGCTTAACATTTTCACATATCATTTTAATAATATGAAAATGTACACAGCACAAATATGTGTGTGGCTGCTGTTATTGTTTTGTTATCATTGTAGGTTAGCAGAATAGTGTACCTATTCAACACAAAATGTTTTGCTTGTTCCCTTTCAAGTACAAGATGAAGCACTCCTATATGTTACAACAATACACCAGAGAGGTAAATAATTATGCGAGTTTTAAATATTTGGTTTACTACCATGTAGTTTTTAATAGTAAAATTTGCCCAGAATTTTATTATGGAAAAACAGAAAAGTTGAAATTTTTCGAATGAGTGTCACAGATCAGAAGTTTCTGTGCTGCCTTTTTGTTAGAGTTCATTTTGATAGAGTTAGTTTATGTGGTTTCATTAACTGAGTAAATATAGCCTCGTATAAAGAGTCTGGATATGTTCCTTCTGTTATGTGGAACAATTTGAGGAGTATAGGTATTAGCAGTTCTTTGAAAATCAGGTAGAAATCTGTAGTGAAATCATCTAGCCCTGTTTTTTTTTGGGGGGGGGGGAGAAGACTTTGATGACTGATTCTATTTCCTAGCAGGTTATAGGTCTATTTAAATTGTTCATCTTGTCTTAACTTAATTTTGGTATGTGCTACCTATCCAGAAAATTGTCAGGTTTTTTTTTTTTTTTTTTACATTTCCCAATTTTGTGGAGTGCAGGCTTTTGTAGTAAGACCTAGTGATTCTCTAAATTCCCCAGTGTCTATTATTATGTCCTTCCTTTCATTTCTGATTTTGTAAATTTGGATTTCTCTTTCAGTCTTTTAATTACTTTGGATCAGGGTTTGTCTATCTTGTTGATTTTCTCAAAGAACAAGCTCTTTGTTTCATTGATTCTTTGTGTTGTTTTCTTTGTTTCTATTTTATTGGTTTCAGCCCTCAATTTGATTATTTCCTGTCATCTACTTTTCCTGGGTGAGTCTGCTTCTTTTTGTTCTAGAGCTTTCCGGTGTGCTGTTAAGTCACTAGTGTGAGATTTCTCCACTCTCTTTATGTAGACCCTAGTGCTATGAACTTTCCTCTTAGCACTGTTTTCATAGTGTCCCACAGGTTTCTGTACATTGTGCCTTCATTTTCATTGAATTTTAAGAAATCTTTTAATTTCTTTATTTTCCTTGACCCAGGAATATTTCAATTGAGCACTCGTCAATTTCCATGAGAGTGTAGGCTTTCTGTAATTAGCGTTGTTAAATTCTAACTTTAAACAATGGTGATCTGATAAGATATGGCGATTATTCCAATTTTTTGTTATCTATTGAAATTTGCTTTGTTATGGCGTATGTGGCCAATTTTAAAGAAGGTTCCATGAGGTGCTGAGAATAAGATATCTTCTTTTGTGTTTGGGTGAATGTTCTGTAGATATTTGTTAAGTCCATTTGATTGTTGCTTTTTAGATTGTTGAATGAGTTCTTGTATTAGTGTCTACCCATCCCTTCCTCCAATTGGCGCTGACAGTGTTTTTGCCTCTTGGTCCAATCCTTGCAGTTGCTGTGTCTTTTGCAACTGTTCTTGCTCTGCTCTGTACTGTCTTTGAGTCTCAGGGAGCTGCTCTCCCTTGGTCTGCTCTCTTGCTCCGTTCTTTTGGTCTGTTCTCTTGCTTTGCTCTCTTGGTCCTCTCTGTGTAGTTGAAGCCTGTGTTTCAGAGTTCTTCTGAGGTTGCAGGGGATAGGAGGGTTTGAGGGCAGAGTGGAACTTGTAGCTTGCAGAGTCTGATAAATGGGATATGGGTGTTGGAGCAGCATACCTGCAGGCAGCTTTCCTGCTGGCTGGTTAGATAAGCTGAGGCAGATTGGGGAGGGGCTCGGGGTTTGGCCCTGGTAGTAAGGTTCTAGTGGTCACTTACCTCTTGTTATTCTCTGTGTAGCTACAGCCTGTGTTTCAGAGTTCTTCTGAGGTCATGGGTGTTAGGAGTGTTTGGGGGTGGAATGGGACTTGTAGCTTACGCAGTCCAGTGGATGGAATGGGGGTGTTCAAGCAGCCTACCTGTAGTAAGCTTGCCTACTTAGCTGGCTAGAGAAGCTAACATGTGTCTTCTAGGTACCTCTTATATGGTAACAATATAGGTGCTTTTATACAATAGTCTTCACTTTTATATTTGAGGTTCATCATGTGTAATGTTTACTTTTCTTACAGATTTTGTTTGCCTATGATTAAATATTAGGAAGCAAAAAGCACTTTTAATGATATTAAGTACCGAGACATACTTAGAATCTCTCTGAACTTAATTTTTCTTCAGTCAGTACATTATAGAACTTTAAAGTGATACATTTTTCTGAATAGCTAAGTTGACACATAAATTATGAATATGTATCTAATCAAAGTCTAATCAGACATAGAATGAATAAATGAGGAACTCCATTTTTCATCCTTGAAATACATAAAAACAATACTCAATAGTACACTAAGAAAATCTAAGTGATTACATTGCTAGTATATATTGATTTTCAGACTGCAGGATCTATCATAATTGCACAGTAAAATACCCTTTTTAATCCATGGTACTATTGTCAGAAAGATGTAATTTAGAAATATATACAAAATGAATTTAAATAAGTCCCTTGGATTTATTTATTTATCTACTTCATTTGAGTTAAATTTCCCTCTGTGTGGTAATGAGAAGTTATAGAATCCCTGTTTAATGATGAGGGATGATTAGAATTTTCACATTTCTTTTTTAATATAAATTAATCCTCTAGTTAGCAAAAATGGAGAGGAATGCGCCTTGCTGCTCTGAAATACTTAACAGAGAATGCTATCCTGCCCATTAACTCAGAGCTTACTGCCTCTTTTTCCTTGCATGTTTTCTAATCAAGGACATACTTTCTCCCGGAGGCACGTGGGAGTTTAGCAATTACTTGCCGTTCTAACACTAGGCAATTTCTTCTGGGACTGCAATCTGTTAGAGTTCAATTTTCTCAACCACAGACAAAATGATCAGAATGAATTCATTCCATAAGAATGAAACCAAGTGAATAAACTAAATGTGATTGAAATGAACTTATGTGGCGCTCACACATATATCAGCAGGATATCCGGCACACTTCCCAACTGTACATATTATGGCATGTGTTTCGCGTTCTAGCAACTTTTTGAAAGTTGTTTATTTTAAATCTCTAAAGCACATCTTTTAACACCACTGTGATTTCAATATAAACATAATGATAAAAAGTATATATAGATATTGCCATATTGTTTGGTAAAGATGGTGCATATATTATATTCCCTCAATCATAAGAAATGAAAGAACTCCAGCATGGCCCTATGACCTTTACAAGCTTTCCAGTAACAGATGCTCTTTCATTTTCTGTCTGTTGCATCTGTTACATTAAACACAAACAGACAGACACACAGACACACACAGAGACAGACACAAACACACACACACAGATACACACATAAACACAATTTCACTTACTTCTTTCCAGAGACAGTATTTCTCTGTGCAACAGCTTTAACTCTCACGGAAGTCACTTTGTAGACCAAGCTATCCTCAGACTCACAGAGATCCACCTGCCCCTTTCTCACAAGTGCTGGGATTAAAGTTGTGGGCCACCACACCCAGCTTTAGGTATATTTTTAAATGTTTTCTGTTGTTGTTGTTGTTGTTGTTAAGGGCTAACCCAGTTTAAGACTGAGCAGTTGGGGGGCTGGAGAGATGGTTGAGTGGTTAGAGCACTGACTGCTATTCCAGAGGACCCAGGTTCAATTCCCAGCACCCACATGGTAGCTCACAACTGTCTGAAGATCCAGTTGCAGGGCATCTGACACTTTCACACCAATGCACATAAAATAAAGTTAAATAAACCCTAAAATTTTTTTTAAAAACCTGAATAGTTGGTTTGATGTGAGACAGATTTCCCCATATTTTACTATTAAACAGATATACCATTCTTACAAATGCATAAATGATTATATTTGAAAGCAATAGAAACTCTAGTCATTGTTGGATTTTTGGAAAAAGCTAAGGGTCTAGAAATAACATGAACTCATTGGATAAAATACTTATTGGGAAAGTTGCTATATTCATATTCAATCAAATATGAAGCTATTGGAAAGAATGAGAATTATGGCATACAGGATTATTTTTTCTAATAAAAGATCATACAGAACTGGGTCTTGGGTTTTCATATCCACATTAGAACAGAAATGTATGCTTTGTATTTTTTATATTATCTTCATTATTGTTATTTTATTTATTAAAATGGGCTTATATCTTCTTTTCATGACCAAATTCTAATTAGTTAATTGGAGCATTATGCATGCCTACTTTATGCATATTTAAATAGAATTTATCATTAATGAGTCTTAGTTTTCCACTTCCTCAAATAATAAGTCAGGGATAGTAAAGCCTTCTGAAAAGTAAAAATGAGTGCTACACACTTTAGATGAATAAATTTAACTTCTGTGTCACCATAAGCAATGAGATTTATAGTTCACTTTCATTGGCAACTTTGTTTCATATCATTGAAATGAGAATACTGTTGTGTAGTGATGCAATCACACTGTATGCAGAAAAGGTTACGTTCAGACTTAGTAAGATGTAAATTACCATTTTTCAAGTCACCTGTGAGTCTCTGCTTTCTTCACTTGAGTTTCATTAAGTAATAGTAAAGCCTGGAGAAGTACTACACTTACATACATGTAAGGTAAAATGGAAATATCACAAATACAACGTATGAGAGTAAAAATAGAGAAAAGTTGTAAATAAATTCTTCTTTAGCCTATAGAATTACAAAATTACAATTTCATATTTCCATGAGTGTATGTAATTTTCACTTGCCCTCACTTTACAGTAATCACGAAAGGCTGATTTGTCAGTCTAAGGTAAAATACATTCTTTTTTTTTGTTTTCCTCTTTTGTTTTTTTTTTTTTTTTTGAGACAGGTTTTATCTGTAGCTTTGGAGCCTGTCCTGGAAACTCGCTCTTGTAGAACAGGCTGGGCTCGAACTCACAGAAATTCACCTGCCTCTGCCTCCCAAGTGCTGTGATTAAAGGCGTGCGCCACCACCACACAACTGGTAAAATACATTCTTATTGATTCCATTTATCCTATCAATACTTGTCACATATCAACTCCATACAGTAATGGGTCATAAAATACACAATATAAAATTTGTGTAAATCAGTTAATAAATCAGGGTGAGAGAAAGAAAGTGATAGAGATAGAGATGATACATACATACATACATAGAAGAAAGACAGAGAGATAGAGGATAAATCAATAATAGATAGATAGATGAATGAATTGATAAATACTTGATAGAGGTTTGTTTACTGACACTGACATGAACTTTTTACAATGCTGAAGACAGCCCATCTTTCTACATGCTAAAAATCTGATTTGACCTTCATACCCCATAGTCATTTTTGTTTTGTGCCTTCAAAAAAAAAAAAAAAAAACAACCCGCAAGGATGCTGTTAATTAATTATAATGTCACATGGCCAATAATATTATCATCTAGACAGGTCCATGGGAAAAGCTAAATCAAAGACAGAAGGCTTAGGTTTTATTAAGATTGGAGTTATGAGATATTAAAAGTGAACTTAGTTTCACTGCACAATAAAATATGTTGTTTTAACAATATGATAGTCATAAGCAACACTGGGATTTTCAGAGGATTATATTAACCAAATACTTTTATTTAAATTTTTGTGTAGAGAAGTGCTTGTTTTGGTTGTTTTTACATCATGCAATGATTTATTTATTATACAAAACATTCTTTTTGTATTTTTGTTGTTTTTCAGAACTTCTTTAAGGCATTGAATTTTTCTCAGTAATTGAAACCTTCCTAACTGATGATATTGACAATATTAACTTCCTTAAGAAGTTAAGGAAACTTTGATTGACTAACTTGATCTCTTTCAAACAAATTGGGAAGGAAGTGTCTTATATCTATTACTGTGAATGATAAATCAATCAACTACTTCAAATACTGGTAATGTGACATAAGAAGTCACAATTTCTGTGTTCAGTACTTCTTTCTAAATATGTCTGGAGATGTAATTACTTTGTTAATATTGATATAAAACAGGAAAGAAAATAGTGATTCTAAAAAAATTCTATTGGCCTTTTATGTTTTACTATGTCCATAAACTACATTCAGCTCATGACAAAAGCCATTTATAAAGAGTATAGTGAAACAAAATGACTAGCTTATAAATATTAATTAAATTATATGTCAGAATAGAAATAGAAGAGCAAAGGAAATTTGAAATATTCTGTTTTTTAATATTTACTAAAAAATTTGAAATGTGAAAACATACATTAGAAATATTTTCAGTCAATGCACTTCAAAATAATTTAAAACTTCTTCATAATTTTTCTTAGATAATACATGTGTCCCAAAATTTGGAAAATAAAGATTAAATCCCCCCACACACACTATAATGTTTTGATTTAAAGAAAAGAGCAGCAGCAACAACAATAAAATAATCCAAGTTTCTTAAAAGAAACAATAGAGAACTGGTTGGCATTGCTTGGAAATGCTCTAAGACACTTGGATACAAGTATGTATTGGCACCCGGAGAGTAAACATCAACATTCCCAAAGAAGAATGGGAAATATAAGCATTACCAACATGCATCTCATGGGCTTCTTACACTTCAAAATAGTAATGAAAATGACCCAATACAAAATCATAAGCTTACATAAAACCTTACATGGTATTTTTTGTATTTTTGTTAGCTCACTTATGTTCTTTTAGGGCATAAAATTATAGATGACAATGTTGCATCTCAATATCAGCGGGAGTCACTAATGGTTTTACTCAGCTAAGGGCCCTATAATCTATGGTACTAACATGACAGAGAAGGTGTAAACAGTGGCTCAAAAATTGTGGGGGTGCAATCATCTCCTCTATGACTGTACTTGAGTCCTGATTCACAGGAGGCAACCCATCCTGGAATTGTAAATCCTGTCAAAAACCCATAGCAGGGGATGGCCGAGACTTACAGAGATACTTAATACTGTTGTCTAGATAGACAGTGTCAAAATGCCTTATAAATATTGATGTTTATACCCATAGACAAAGGCATAGTAAGTTTGTCTTACTCAAGAATTCTTCTTTCTACTGAATGATGATGGATTCAGAGATCCACGAATACAGAATTTTCTGAAAAATGAGATGACTGTGATTAGCCCTAAATAAATCACTTATACTACCCACTGAAAGTTCAGAGAATATTGCAGAAAAGAAAGCAGAAAGAATGTAAGATCCAGAAGACAGTAAGACAGTCTACAAAATGACTTTTTTCTGGGCAAATCAAAGCCATTGTAATCATTAATTCCTTGAAAGTATGATCTGCACTGGGTCTGCACACACAAAAAAGTGTCTCACAGTAGCTAGGTGTTGATGGGGTGGGGGGCTCCTGGGCCCTTAACCTCACTGAATATCTGTTTACTACTGACAGGTTTGGGAAATGCACTGTGTTCTTTTGTGTGTCTATAGTGATGCCAGGGGTCAAAAATTGAGGGCCACACAGGTAACCACAAATAAACTAAATGAGTCTCAGAAGAAAATGGTCATGATCAGAGAGTGGCACTGGTAGGGATAAAAGGATGACAAAAGACTAAAGGTATATGAGATGGAGCAGAAGAGAATAATCATAATGCATTATAAATGTAAGTATTAATTTCTCAATAAAATACCTTCACTAATAAAATGAGTGTGTTTAAAAATGCTCAGACATGCTGAGAATATTATCCCATATATAAGGTTTCTAAATGGTACAGGGGAAAAATTATTCATGGCTAAAATAACCCAAAAATCTAATTTTTTTAAATATGTAAAATGCTTAAATTGACCAATTATGGAATTATAATCCAATAAATTAATATTTTATTAATCTTAATTGCAATATTTTCCTTGTTTGTTGTAGGTAGCAGCTAGGTAGTTTCCTGCTGCTTAGCCATGAAATAATCTCTCAAAACTGTATTAATTAAATTACTGCTTGGCTCAGCTTCTTATTGACTAACTCTTACATATTAATTTTACTCATTTCTATTAATCTGTGTATGGCCATTTGGCTGTGACTTACTATCTAAGTTTCAGCACATCTATCTCCAGTGGTGGTACCATGGCTTCTCTCTGACTCTAGCCTTCTTTCTCCCAGCAATCCATTTAGTTCCCCTCCCACACCTACCAATAGTACTATAGTACTTCTATAGGCCCAAAGCAATTCCTTTATTGACCGATGACATTCACAGCATACAGAGGGGAATCCCACATCACTTGTTCATGATTATAACTTTTCTCTAAGCTATTTGCTACGTATATACCAAATCAAATATTTTCATTCTTAAAATTACTTAATTGCAGAATCCCAATTATGTATTTAATCTCAGTTGCAGATCAAATCTAAAACAATTTGTTATAGAAAAGGATATAATGACATATTTTAAACCAGATTTAACAGATATTTCACAGTCTGGACTCTAATTTTTCATTCCCATTTATTAAAATAATTACAAAAAATAGTTTGGGACTTATTTCCTAGTGATAAGTTTCTCATGTTCATATGTGAATAATTATCAGTGAAGAAATGTTGTAGTGATAGATAGTGCTAAATCATACACAAATAAAAATGAGATCAATTATGTGAGGCAAACTCTAGGCCTACCTTGAGGAATTGCCTAAGAACATTGAATATCTCCTTCACTTAGAGATCCCCCATGGGTTACAGGGTGCCATGTTGCCTAAGTCAACATTTTTAAGGGCATCTCATGCTGATCTAGATGCTGATCTCAGCTGCAGTGAATTGGTCTGGCCACCTTGATCACTTGAGGCCCACTGATATGAGCCACTGTGTTCACAAAGGGCTTTCAGGTCTTTCAAAGCTGTTGTTTAACCTGTTTTTCAGCTCAGTTTTTCCTCATTCCAACCCTGCTTGATGTCTTTCTATGAAAATATTCTGGTCACTAATCTACTCCATAGGAATATGGTGCAAGCCCCAATCCATTCAGTGTGCTCTTACTGCTCACATCTCATTGAATGATACACTCTTTATTCCAGATTTCTGTAGCATATTTTTAAGAAGCACATAATCTTGCATGAGGGAATCTGTCTACAAACATTTTATTGATTTTATTTGTTGTTGTATGGTGTAGGAGATTCTTCTGTATTTGTGTTGCTTTCATTGGTGAATAAAGAAAACTGCCTTGGCCTTTTTATGGGGCAGAAATCAGGTAGGCGGAGTATACAGAACTTCCGGAATGCTGGGAAGAAGGTAGTGTGGCAGACACCATGCCACAATATTTTTAAAACTCTTAATATGAAATTTACTATGCTGGACTATGAATTTTTTTTCTTTTTTTGTAAGTGATTATATTTTACTCATCAAAACAGCGAATTCGTCATGGGCCATAGTCATCCAGTGTTTCTCGCAATTTCTTTTAGTGGTTTTGTAGGCGTTCCCTAAGTCACTTTCAATGCGACTTGCTCATAGTTGTCGTTGGGCCTTCCCATTACCTTCTGAGGGGAGCTAGCTCCTATTTTAGGAGAAAGAGATAAGTGGGTTTATGAGAGGAATAGAACGGCAATCTTAGATGAAGTATTCTTAAGAAAAAATAATAAGAGTGAGAGCCAAGATTATAAAGTCCTAGAATGGAGGATGAAGGTAAGCACACACTCCCAGTCCTGGTGGAGCCATTGCTGCCAGTTGCTAACTTCTGGCATGTTGCTCAGTTTTTCTCACTGGTATGGCCTATGCTAGGAAGAGCACCCTCCAGTGAATTCACAAGCATACCAAAGCAGATGGGCATCAAAAAAAAATGATGTAGTAGGTTAAAAAAAAATAGGATGCCATGTAGGAAGGCAGGAAACAAGGAGATAATTTGGGAGGAGTTTAGGGAAGAGGATGAACATCATGAAAGCACATGAGACAGAATTCTGAAAGAAATTAAAGAAACAGAATCAACAAGCATCTAAGCCAGTTCTTAAAAATGGAAGGCGTTCAATGTGTGGTAGCTAAATAGTTATGAAATCTCATGAGTTTTTTTTATTTACTTGAAGGTGGAAACTATTTTATAACACTCCATTCCAAGCAAAATTAGTGAATTGAGACAATAAGGAATGACCTATGTAAGAAATTTTCTACCTAGGTCAAGGATAGGAAATGTATTGCAAAAGCAAGGCACAGGGTGACACTAATGAGGATGTTGCCCTCTCACCAGACGTGACAAGCCCTTTTCTCCTTGGATTTATTACACAGTTAGTGAACCTCTAATCTTCCTTTTAAAATATGTTATTACTTCATTTTGAGCCTCTACCGAAATTTTGTTAAGAGTAAGTGAGATAATGTATTTACAGTAAAATTCTATGTCATACAATTTAATAAAAGGTATTTCAAATCTAGTTTCATTTTCCCTACCTATTAAATTTCAAGGTTAATAAAAACCTGTCTACCTGACTTTCTTATAACATAAAAAAAGGTTTTTAATAGTTAGAATTATGCCAGTGCTATAGTTTTGCATATGATTTTGGATAAGTAATGTGAACCCACATTTAAAATTGAATTTAAAAATCTAAAATCTCTGTTCTGGATCCACTCCTGCTTCTGTGGTATTCGCTATCTCAGGCATGCTCCAGCCTAGGACTCTGGCTAAGTCCTGTTTCCACAAATGTCCCTTGTCTGGATCTGCTCCTGCTTCCACAAAGCTAGTCATCCCAGGCCCATCTGGTCTAGGTCACTGGTTTAGTCCTGCTCCCGTGGAGCTTGCCTCCTCAGGCCTCTCTTTCTAGAGAA
>PVIU01006547.1:45294-100764 GCA_004026605.1 Ondatra zibethicus
ATCTTCCTAAAATCTTCCCATTCTAAAACGCAGAAACTCTAAAAATCCAAAACTTGATTTTGCCTGAAACCACCCAAAAAAACTTTAGCATTTAATGATTGACCTACTTTAGCTTATAAGAATTGTATTTTGCTATTTCAGTGTATTAATTTATAACTAAAACTCAAAACAGAATATGCCAGTCTTCTCTGAAGCCATTGTATAGCTGACAAACCACACCATAATAATAGATCTATTCTTAGCTCACCAGAGTATAGACATGTCTATAGAACATTCTCTACTTTTTTATCCATCATTTAACTGCAAGCAAGTAACATAGTACTCAATTTGTTTAAAGGAACATGATGGGTGAGTGAGTGAATTCAGATGGCATAGTCTTAATCCATTATTTAGAATTAAAAGAAAACTGAACCTATTAGCTGTCAGAGCACAGTGTATGTGAAGCTTTAAGAGTAAATATACTATGCAGATGGGAAAATCTCATATTCACCAAGATTAAAAATGTCATAGCCAGTAAGCAATTATCATAAAAGACAGGTCTTTTTTAAATCAAACTCTGTACTATGTATCCTTTCTGATATATAGTATGTATTTTTTAATCACATCAATGGCAAGCTAGTTAATCCTGACATGCTTATTATAGAGGCTATTACAGCACTGCAGAATTCATAATGAAATCTAAATTCTAAAAGATAGGATGATGGGATAGTTTATGGAATATAAATGTAGTGTCTTCCCAAGGAGAACCACAAATTTCACTGAGATTTCTTTCTAGTGTATATTTTCCTCTTCAGGAGTAATAGGTCCTTTCCCATAATTTTTTTTTAAATAAGTATGCTAAGGTGATTTTGAAATAAATTACTAACATCTTGAAAACAGAGTGCACAAGGAGTCTCATGAGCATGATATATCACACTCGAGAAAAAGAGTGTGTGCAAATGTGTAACAAATACGCTTGCTATTTATCCTAGAGCTGTTGATTTAAAAAGCCCTGGATTCACAGCTACATAAAGAAGAAAGTAAAAGAACCACAATATAGGAACCTTCAATTTATAAGTGATGTACTAGGGATTCTGGATGGTATTCAGTGATACCAATTTCATTCTAGTTGAAGCTTAAGGTTATGACTTTTGCTTCATAAGAATGTAAAAACTGTAATATTTATTTTATAGCAGGAAAATTGGATGAGTTAACTGTTTTTTGTTTCTAAAATATTGTTTACTTGGAGAATATGTTATTTGGAGTACATCCTTTCTAAAAATGTGGTCTTTTCTGGGAAATCATGTAACCACATTATCAGGATTTATGCCCCGTATATCTTTTATAATATAGAAACACAAAACAATTCCACATCAGTCCTCACATTCAGCCACTTACTTTTTAAGGTACTTATTCAAATACCCTACTCTTTGAAGACAATGTTTTAGGTTGAAAGGTAAATAAAAATAGGAATAATGGATCTTCAGCATGACAAGCTTGGCTGAGAAAAGGATAAGGAGTTGTTAGGCAGGTAGGCATGCATCAGGAATATTGGCCAACCTCTTCTTATATTAGTCTCTCTATGTTTTTCATATAAGACAGACAGATTTCGAATCACTCTTCTCCATTCAGAATAATAAACGGTGTCATCTTTCCCAGTGTTATTCCTCATCATCAAACTCACTCCAGTTACAATATTCCTGAGCACAAACAACTTCCAAAATCCTCATAAGTGATTGAACTACGACATTCTAATACGGCATTTTTACTGTTGTGGGTCTTCCATCTATTCATACTCATGTCCTTAAGTACATCTATGCAATATATATGATGACCTCATTACCAGCAGTAGAATCACATAACTCTAAACTCACCATGTGTGTGTAAATAGTATTAATAGATATTTAAGAGATAACATGCTTAAATAATACGCTGGCACATTCCTTGCCCTCCAGATTGGATCCAGAAAAACCTGTATAAAAATGAAAGCACATAATCTGTTTACTGTGAATTCCTTCTCAAGGAATGGGTCTTATAGCAAATCAGTTATTGGTGGGTTACTCTCAAAAGATTTACACTCCCATTGCTCTATTTTCTTTTCTTTTAGTCAATGGGTACTTCAGTTATGTCACCTCCGTAAATGCCCTTTGCTTTAAACAAAAGCATAAATATAGCAAGTGTATTTTTGAGTAATCATTATGATTATAATTGGGTTGTACAGTTAAAATCAGCTCTCAATGTGGGAGTTTGAAATTTAGTTGCAGCAGGAGGTACTAAGTATGACAGGAATTTATACAACCAAGCAGAGGTAACATTAATTGATAGTAAAGAAATTGTCTTTTTGGGTTATCTGTTTTTTTCTTTCTCTTCTTCTATTGTAGTCAACTCAGGTCATTGAAAATCAGAAACTCTCATTGTGATATAATATTATAGATCCATGATTTAAGTTCAAGATTTTTTTTAAGTTTGCCATGTGTTTTCAAAAGATAATTACTTAAGTATGTACTATTTGAAAACAAGTAAACTACAGATGATACAAATGTGAGTTAAAACAAATAAACAACTGTTTTCTTGAAGAATATTATTTTAAGATGTGTTAGATTCTTAATGTGGAACATTTGTTTAATGATGCAAAGATGTGTTGCATTTGTTTAACTCTATGAAGCTGTTTTACTTTGCCTGTCTTAAACAAAGAGCTTAATGGCTAACAGCAAAGCAGGAGAAAGGATAGGCACGGCTGCTAGGCAGAGAGAATAAGTAGGAGAAGAAATCTGGGAGAAAATAGAGGAACAAGTAAAGGAAGACTTTAGGGGCCAGCCACCCAGCTACACAGAAAGCCACAGAAAATGACATAAGGAAATATACAGAACTAGATAAAGAAAAACTCTCGGAGGCAAAAAATAGAGGGATAACTTAAGAAAAACTGGCAAGAAACAATATGGGCAGTCATAAGTAAGAAAACATCTCGGTGTGTAATTATTTGGAAGATGGGTGGCATCTCCATAAAGAGTATGAGTAGAAAAACAACAAAATACATTTCCTCCCGTGCGCTCTACCCCCATCCCAACTCTCTGTAATCTGGTGGTCAGTCCCTGCGATTGCATAGGAAACAGAATTTGACAGGTTAATTAGCATTTGGAGTGCCTACTACACCCATTTTAGAAATAGCCTCCTATTTAAAATTACCTGACAACAATTTTCATCGTTCTCATCTTACCAATCTAGAAGTTTATCTTCTGTACCTTTGCAGTTACCAACTTCTCTACTGAATTTAAAATGTAAAAGGACAAGTTTGCAAGAATACTGGTTAGTTAGAGATCTTGTTTTCCACACAGGAATGCCCTATATCAAGTTTGCTTGACATTTCAGTCAGGACTGAATTTACATGAGCCATAGCTACTAATAAAGTAAGGTAGCAATATTTTGATGGTGATTCCTTCATCCAGATTTAGAGAAATAAATTTTTAAACAGGCATGATCCATTTCCTTTCTGAAACAAAAGGATTTTACAACAAATGTGGTTCTACTGACATTTCTTCAAAAACATTTTACATACAAAAGGTGGACAGGAAACAGTTGGGTGATTTTGTTTGACCTATGAGATACTGTTCTTAGTTTACATGTCTAAGAGCTGCATTCACACTTATGTGAAGAACATGTTAAGATCATCGGGTAGGGGCTACAGAGAAATGGGCTGGGTTTTCAAGGATTCTGTTATGTTACAATTCAGACTCTCCTACCAATAAGTGTCAGTGATTGGCATGACAAAGTGAGGAGCATGGGGATATACAGGGTGAGGAACGGTAGTACATACAAATATTCAGTTTCAAACTTTTTTTTATGACAGTCAAGGTGTCTGTATTGGATTCAGTTATTTCATCTGTAGTATAATGAAATGTTACCAGATGACTTTTTCATTAATATATTTTTAGAAAAAAAATAAGTGTGATCATGTCGTTCCTGAAACTCAATCTCAAAATGAGGTTTATAAAACCATGGTTCCAATATTTTGCACACTTGTCTCTTAAAATATCCTCAGACTCAGAGTCTTCTGGGTTCAGATGTTTCTCATGTACAAATGAGATGTGGCCATTTTAACTTTCTCTGGCCACTATCTCAATACCAAACAAGTAGAAAGAGAAATTCTTGTCAGCTACCAATACCTAGAGACATATTTTCTCTTAAACCTCAGTGACCACCGTTATCAGGATCTAATAAAGAATTTCAAGACAGGGCAACAGAAATCAAGAAACGAAACACCCACTCAACAAAATGAAAATCAGATATTAGCAATCAGAATTACAATCTTCTCCCAAACAAATATAGCTATCAGCATACAAAAGCAATCAAAAACAGCCAGGAAAATATGTCTGCACTAGAGCCCAAGAACACTACGACAGCAGATCCCAAGTATTGCATAATAGCTGAATCACAAGAAAAAAAACCTTAATATACTCTTGATGAATAATGAAGTGAAAAACCTTAATTCCTTAATGAAGAAATGAAAAACCTTTTAAAGAAGTCTGTGAGAACATAGGCAGTGAAAGGATATTAATAAAAGAGTTCAAGACCTAAGAGGAGAAATAGAATCAATAAAGATACCCCCAAACTTCAGGAAATGTGGAAATTAAATACTTATTAACTCAAACAGCAGGCAATGCTCACAAACCAAACACAAGAGAAGAAAGAGAAAATCTCAGGCATTGAAGGCATGATAGAAGAAATGGATAACTCAGACAAAGTGTTGGGTTTAAACATTAATAAATAAGAAAATAAATAAATTAAATTTTAAGAAAATACATAGCAAAGGAAGAATATTGAAATACGTCAGAAAAAGTCCAAGTAACATGTAAAAGCAAACCTATTAAAATTATACTTGACTAAACAGATGTTCTGTAGACTCTATGAGACAATTAATGCCAGTTCAAACAACTACACAAAACAAAATTTTCAGCCACCAAAGATGGAGAAAATAACATGCTCCAAGACAAAGCCAAATTTAAGCAATATCTGTATGTAAATCTAGCCCCTGCAAAAGGTAGTAGAAGGAAAATACCAACCCAAAAGATAAGGCACACTCAAAAAAAAAAAAAAGAAAGAAAGAAAGAAAGAAAACAAAAAACACAAGGCAAGGAGTAAAGAAACTCTTAACACAAATAATAAGAAAAGGAGGCACACAAGCATGAATACATGCTCAAACACACACACACGCACTCAGAGAGAGAGAACAAGCAAATGTGCCTAAAAAGCAAGCTGACTTATCTGTTTTAGTTCTGCCACAATATACTTGAAGCCAAAACTAATCAAAGGAGATAGGGAAGGACAATACATACTCATCAAAGAAAAAATCCACCAAGAAGACACTTCAATCTTTTCAATTCTTAACATCTATGCCACAAATGCAAAGCCAATCAAACTCATAAAATAAACACTACTACATTGTAAATCATGTATTGATACTCACACACTGATAACGAGAGACTTCAATAACCCACTATCACCAATGCACAGGTCATCTAAAATAAAACTAAACATATAATTATAAATGTTATAAATCACATGAACCCAATAGATACAGAATGTTTTAGTCAAACAGAAAAGAATATACATTCTTCTCAAAAACTCATGCAACTTTATCCCGAGATGACCAAATCCTTGGAAACAAAGCAAGTCTCAAGATATTAAAAAAAAAAAAATAACTAGCCCTTTGCTATATATCATGGCTTCTAGTTCAGTGTTTTTATGGGATTCCTGAGATTGTGAAGGAGTGGCTCTCTGTTTCTTGTGTGTTCTATGTGGTTCTGTTCCCCCCTCTCTTTTTCTTCCAATTTCTATGTGTTAATATATGTTTTGTCTTTACTTATTTTATTTTAATTTCTTAGAAGCCTGCTTCTTTTCTACTGAGAGACAGAAAGAGGGTTTATCTGCATAGGAATGGAGGAGAGGGGAGACTGTGAGGAGTATTATGTAAGAAAAAATGTAAATCTATTTTCAATAAAAGGAAAAAGAGAACAAAGAAATCATACTTACTTTGTTCATATTGCTAAATTCTACAAAACACAGAGATTATTTGAGAAACTCATAGTCTTTAGTGTGGAATAAAGCTCTAAAGACAAATTGTTTTGTAGCACAACATGAGTTCTAATCCCAGAACCCACACTTTAAAATGTGTGCTTAACCTGTTTGCTCACCTGTGATTTCAGCACTGAAGAGGTGAAGTGAGGTGGAACCCAAGGGGTTACTGAGATTGCCTACCTAATGAGATTGAGGTCAATGAAACTGCCTGTCTGAGAAAGCAAATGCTGACATAGGAACAACTGTTCTTTCATTTCAAACGGTACAGACAAATGCATATAAATAAACATACACACATACGAATGTCATTCATTAATTACATCCTATTACAGTGACTTCTAATCATATGGTCTACTTTACTCAGGTCTTACCATAAGAATAAATCCCCCAAAGTCCATAAATTGTATCTATTGAATGGCAATTCTGCCATGAATGTGAAATATAGATAATATTTGTAAGGATTGCTTATTGGAATTTTCAATCTTATTCTGTTGAGCCGGAATAAAATTAAACATTTTCCACGGGATATTATCTATGTTCCTCTACAAACAAGTTCCGAGCTTATTATCTCACATAGATCATTGCCTATTCTACTTTGCACTGCTTCTTGAGATCTCCCAAGTGCACTACGGTTACATCTCTTAAACCACATATTCTTTCCTTCCGATTTCCCTGTTTCAACTTGCCCCTTCATTCTTTGCTTGGATGATGTCTTATTGATGAAAATCCTCAAATATGCTAGAGTCTTTAGCCTAATTTTATTATCCATGCTGTTTTCATTGCTCTATTGGTGCTGCAATAGAAAACTTATGTATTGATTGTAATTATCTGTCTCTTAATAGTTTTTTATGTTTAGTCATGAATTTTAATACAATATTTGTAATTTGGTTCATTCTCCTGTATAAAAATCAAATACATAACAATTATATCAAAAACTGCAGAAAGCTAAGAAAAGAAAAGAAATGGAAAAGGGGTAATAATAAAATGGGGATTAGGTGAAGCTGTAATGATTTATATTGAACATATAGAATAATATACAAGTGCATTGTAAATGTTGTATGGCCACACTCATTATCTAAGTTCAGCAGCTTACTTAATCTATGAAATTAACTGAGTTTAAATTGAAGGAAAGTGAGAACCAAGTAGTAAAGAAATTTCTAAATGTGTTCAGTTACATAGAGCAAGTATTTTCCTAAGTATGTAGATCTGTGTACGCAGTTCAACAAATGACATAAAATGACATATTGTATTTGTGACATATAATTACAGAGGTATAGAAATAGATGATAGATTGATTACAGATAGATAGATAGATACATACAGACAGACAGACAGGCTTGATAGACTCTAGTAATTCTAGATTTAAGTAAGAAATAAGATTCAAGCTATGAGGGATTTTCTTTCTTTTTTGAATTATTTATTCATTTATCTACTGCTTGTCTGTATGAGGGTGCCAAATCCCCTGGAGTCCTCTAGTCTTTCATTGGTAGAAAGGAACTGTTGAATAACCCATGATCATGAACTGAAAAGATTGCTTGTCTTTTCCTCACTTGTGTGAAGACAGTGATTAATGAACTCCACGGACTATATTGCATAGGGAGGGCTAATAAATCCTTTCTTAATATATACTCTTTCTACTGGCAAGATATGACATTATAGATATTAGACTGCATACAATTCATTTTATCATTAGAATAATTTCAGATTTAAAGGCATTTTTGGACCCCTCTAAGACTAACACAATATTTTTTTAATTTTGTATAAATATTAAAAATAAAATGCTTCAGAAAAATTAAAAGTCACAAATGTTCAAAGCCTCATTTCAGACCAGTTATCATGTAGAATGGAACCTGCACACAGCTCACACCTAAGTTTGAACACCACTGGTTTGATAGAGTTGCTAAATTTTATAGTAGAGAAGGCTGGGGACCTTTGCATATGATCTTTAAAAGCCTTGGTCATCTGCTTTCCTGACCTAAAGCCACTGAGCAGAATCGGATGTGAAGACTGTCAGAGGCAAGCAGCATGATTCCGAATGTGACAGCTAACAGCTTGACAGGCGCTCCATCACCCAAGGGAGTGATAATGGATGTTCAGGATGGAGGTGGTTGAGTCATCAAGATAAGAGTAAATCCCCTTAGTGACCTCTTTTAAAAGATGACAGGGAATCGCTAATAGTCTTCCTCCGGAAGATTGCCGTCAAATAAAAAGTGATTAAAATAAATGTTCCCATGCTACTTAGAAGGCACTTTCCACTTTCAGAGTGGTGAGCAGGTGCACTTCTCTTCAGCAGGTCAACTTTTGTGGGAAGAAGGGAAAAGGGGAGGAAGTGCAATTTTTTTGAATGAAAAATAAAAGAATATATAAAAAAGAATGGAATACCATTCAAGTTCTTATTTTACTGTGTGTTTGTAGCACAGTCTTGGAAACATGACATAATTCTGATGTGATATTACTTCTCTAACTTGATAGAAAAGTAATCTGTGCTAAATAATCATAATGGAGATAAATAAAATTAAGTAAGTTTGTGTTACATATTATCTCTTGCTATTCTAAAATGGATTTTAAAAAGTGGTACAATGGCAGGGCAGGGGAAAGAACACAATTCAGTTCACATGAATTCCGCTAATCTAGTAATGTTCAGTGTGTATTTAAATGTGAGTGATTGGGGACTGGAAAATAGCTCAGATATTAAGAGAGCTTGATATTCCATAGGCAACCTGAGTCTAGATCTCAGAGCCTGTAACTCTGACTCCAAGATACCTGATATTCTCTTTGGATCTTCATGAGTAATCATGCAAGTATGGCATACACTCACAAGAATACATACCACACACACACACACACACACACATACACACACACAGAGTGAGAGAGAGAAACAAAAATAGAAATGCATAATTTTAAAAGTAAATAATTGTGTTTAGTGTTTATTTGTTTGATTGTATGCTTTTATTATAATGTATATATTTGAAAAAAGTAGCATGTCAGTTATATCAAATGATTAAAGCAGATTCACATTTGATATAAAATTATACATGGCTCCTCAAAAAAAATAGGCATTTATATTACAGGGCTATCCATGTATGATGAATCTATGCACAAAAAGAAAATGTTCAAAAGAAATTAGGGATATTCATCCAATTTTAGCTAAGAATTCCTGTTAGAAAAATATCAAAACTTTCTGTCAGACTTAGAAATATATAATTTTAGATATTACAAACTATGACCTAAACTTTTAAAAAGGAATATAGTTTATCTCTAAAATAACTTGGAAAGTAAATAATGTAATGAGGCATCATCCATTCTAGCATTTAGCATATTATTCATGTCTATTTTTCCAATTATTTTTGTCTCCAAATTTAGTTCAGTATAGCATTACACTTGCAAACAGCGGTGTCACGATTTAGTTTTAAATGTTCTAAAGACAAAGAAAAGTATTGTGCTTCGCCAGCAAGGCTATCATTTACAGTACATAAACATTCTCCGTGAAAATACAACCAAATTGTCAAAGTAGTTCATGCTAAGGAAAAGACTTCTATGTGTCATCTTGGAGAATGTCGCATCTATTTTAAACTTCTGATTATATTTTCACAGAGTGGATGCTCAAACACTTTAGTGAGATTGGAACTGTACATAAAATGTTCATTTAGAGGTACCGAATGATTTCAGTAAAATGAAGCATTATCTTCCCATTGAGTCGCATTTTCCTATTCCATTCAGACAAGATTTCAGTACAAGTGAGATAGCTGTTTGATTGTCCTGTACTCGCTTCAATATGTTCATCTAAAATAGTTATTTAAGTAACTATTTAGACCAGAGGTCCTCAACCTTCCTAATGCTGCAGCGCTTTAATACTGTTCCTCATGCTGTGGTGGTCCCACATCCATAACATTATCCCATTGCTATTTCCTAACTGTAATTTTGCTACTGTTATGAATTGTTAAGTAAATATGGGATATGCGACCCCTATGTGGCCCGAGACCCACTGGTTTGGACCACTGATTTAGAATAAGACAATATTTTCTTCCCTTTACATATACTTACTAAAGTAAATATTAGAATATGTTTGAAAATGTGATTTATTTATTTTTTTCTGATTTAAATGAGATTTATTTCTTTCTGATTTCTGAGCATATAACCATGACACTACAATTATCAAGAAGAAGCTATCTCTGTGAGTTCAAGGCCAACATGATCTACAAGAGCTAGTTCAAGAAGAGGTTCCAAAAATAAATAAATAAAATAAGAAGAAACTATAAATTTCACCAAACAGAAGTATATTTTTGCACCATAGGTTATGACAGTTATCAAAATTATACCAGTATATGAAAGTGTGTGTGTGTGTGTGTGTGTGTGTGTGTGTGTGTGTGTGTGTGTGTGTGTGTTTTGTTGTACACAGCCACAGAATTTGGGTAAATGAAGATATTATACATGCTAAGGTCCTTTCTGATACTGGTAGTAACTCCATGGGTCTCTATTAGAAATGTTTTACATGGGTCAATTCAAAATTACCCTTGGGATTTTGGAATATAGAATATCCATATGGAAATGGAATATCTTCATTAAACAGATAAATGCACAGATTCAGACAACTAACGTGTCTAGGCCATCACATAGGTTTACATCACTGTAAATCATTTCTTGGGGCAATCAACTTACACAAGGAAACCTTTTATTCTGGCTACAGTTTTAGACGGTTCAGTGCATGATCAATTAATCCTGTTGTTTACCACCAGTGGTAATCCAACACATCACTTCAAGGAGTGTAGCAAAGCTGAAGATCAACATAGCTACCTCCAGATTAGGATATTAAAGGGAAGATGCAGGAAGTCTGGAGTGTCAGTATTCAAAAACACACCCATAACCCAAAGTACTCTAATTGGCCCCACCTCTTAAAGCTTCTAGCATATTTTAACAGTGACATCAATTGGGACATAGTTTTAAACAAATGCAACTTTGGGGGACACTTAAGTTCAATACTATAATATTTATTGAAAGCCTTACAGTAAAAAGTAGAAGGACCATGATTTGCAGCCAGTCCTTTATCTATTGCATATTGGAAATACTAATGGGCACTTTAAAATTAGGTTAGTGCTTATAATTTTGGTGCCAAACCCTGAAATTCAAGGAATTATTATGTGATAAACTACACCTTTTGCTTTCATTAAATAAATATAGACTTTTATATATGTGTGTTTTGTATAAATAAATGACTCATTAAAGCTAACCTTCAAGTCACTTTTACAATGGTTTTTTATCAAGATATGAAGAAATAGAAAAATTATTATATTTAATCTTCCAAAGTTATTTATAATGATTTCACTATATTGATTCATTAACTATGTTTCTAGTACAAGACATTGTTTCTTAATTTGCAAATCTTAAGTCCCACTAGAAAGCCATTTATTACTACCAAGTGTGTTTGCCATTATTGCACCTATAGGGTTTTTGTGTCATTATTGCATTATTGTGGTTCATAGGCACTATAGCTTAGTGGGACTGTTGATTGCCTCTTTCCTTTGAAAACTTTCATGGTGTATGTTGGTATCATGAACAATAGTTCACACAATTATGATCTCAGTCTTTTCATTAAACTATGATCTCATTTTGCCAATATGCAACATTTCGTACACCTTCAGATGGCTAATCTTTTGCTCTACTCTCTTTTCTTTGGAAACCAAAGACTTACACTATATCTTAGATAGGTGCATAGACACAATGCTGATTCTGACTAATGTAGAATTTGTGTATTAGGGACAGGTGGGTACCAAATCCATCCTCTCTCTCAGTTTTTCCTGTGGTTTCACAATGATTCCACCCTGAGAACTTGAATCGATTCTAGTCTCCAAATTCATGGTGGTCTATATGAAAATGCCCCACCCTGTCACACACTCATAGGATGTGGCATTATTGCAGGTGTGGCTTTGTTGGAGGAAGTGTGAGAGGGTGGGCATTTAAGCTTCAGAAGTTCAAACCAGACCTAGTTGCTCATTCTCTCCATGCTGCCCGCTGATCTGGATGTAGAACTTTCAGCTACATCTCCAGCACAATGTTTGTTATCATGCTTCCCACCACAATAATAATGTGCTAAACGTCTGAACTGGAAGCCAGCCCCAATTAAATGTTTTCCTTAATAAAAGTTGCTGTGGTCACTGTGTCTATTCACAGAAGTGGAAACCCTGACCAGGACAAATTTCTTCACTCTGAATTTTATTGACTGTATTAAATTTCCTGATCTCTTTTGTACTATGGGAGTTCTGTAAATGTAAGGAATAGACATCAAACACTGCTATAGGGAAATCTCACATATAATTTATACGTTCTCAGTAGGCAACCTGTCACTCAATGCAAGTCACTGCTCCTTCTGAACGCAGCCATACCTGCCGGGAGAGACATGATGGTTATCACTCCTGTAATCAAAGAGTGGATTTGAATGGCAATAACATATTTTCAAGAGTTATGTATTTACTTGTTATGTAATCTTTTTGTTTTCCATTGATAGAAACTTATTATGTTTGGTTAGTGGAAAGGTGGCAGCTTTCATGTGCATCCAATTCAAAGCACATCCAGACTACTCGTTTGTGTGCTTGCTCCATGAACTTTCCCCCCAAAAAATATTTTCTAGAGAGTAAATTCTACATAACTGCATGTTTCAAAGATGTTATGGTTTTGTCACTTTTAATAAAATAATATTATTTGTAACTTATACTAGAGAATGCATTAGAATTTGTGAAATGTAAGATTAATAAGGTAACAATTCACTAGATAATTTTCTATGAATTTTCTTTTGAAAAGCACAAGTAATAAAATGTCAAAAGACATTAAGAAATGAAAGTGTTGTAGGCATTTTCAAATCACTAAATGTGATTTGACACATCTGCAATATTACAGGGCTTCGTGGAAGAACCGCATGTGATTAAGAGGATTTATCTCATTGATGATGTGAATTGATGACAAAGGATCTTTCTTATTTATGGGCTGTTAAAAGATAAAGGTCATCCTATGATCTGTGATTTGCTTTTTAGTTTGGACTTGGGGAGCAATATTGTGTGATTTGCCCTTTAGTTTGTATTGGTTGGTTTCTAAATTGAAGTCTGACTTTGTAGCACAGGTTTGTAATAAGCCTGTGTTGTCCTATGACATCAGGCTACAAGTGCTAGAATTACTGATGTAGACTATGAAGCTAGACTCAGGTTGCATTTTAACGTTTAAGTGAATAAGCTAGAAAAATGTATTATGTGTTTTTTTGTAAATATACTGATTTCTTTTGACTATGCTGTATTTTTAATATTATTTTGTTTGGAGCACAACTTCTGATACATTCTTTTCAAAAATCAGGTGCACATAAACTCCAAGTTAGACATCATAATTAGTAATTGCCAGTTTTACATGAGTAAAATGTTCTCTCTCTCAAGTGTTAGTCTTTTTCCCAAATGTTTACGCATTTCAGCTTGTTTTCTTTTGTCTTTAGAAAGTAAATACAGATGTCATAATCATAAATAAGTTCTTGAAGGCAAAAGAAAGCATGTGCTTATGAGGAGTTATTGAGATACTGTGTTTATTTCTCATGCTATTTCTATTTGCCAAATTTCTAGTTCTTAGTTCTTTTTAGTTTTGTTATTTTTTAATGTCTATGTTCCATTATTTCTATTTTGTGAATCGCAAACATAACCACTGTAATTACATCATTTCTACTCTACCTAATGCCTTCTCAAACTACTTCCAAGTTCCCATTCCCCTTTCACTTCTTTAATTAGTATCACACATGCACACATATGTCTGCACACTCCACCTGTGTACATATACATACAGTTTAGGAGCCATTTATTGATGTTAGTATGTGTGTATGTTTAGGGCTGACATATTATTATTGAATAATTAATTAGGTCTCATTCCTTGAGGAAATAATTCTCCCTCTCTTAGCAGCAATTAGTGACTTAAGTACTTCTTCTTCTGCTGTAATGTTTTGGAATTCCTGACTTTAATGCTTACATGTCCACTGTTGCTGCCATTGTGCAGGTACTGTTTATGTTAACATATTTTTTTTTAAGAATTCACAGGTGCAGTGTTCCTGTCATGTGTAGAAGACACTCTCTCCCAAAAGATGCCCTGGCCCTCTGGCTCTTACAATTTTTGCACATCTTCTTCAAAGATGATCCCTGAACTTTAGGTATCAGGGTAGTGTTGTAGAAGCTTCAGTCCTTGTGATACACCTTTAACACTTCACAATTATAAAATCCAAACGGAACACAAATAAGGTTATATAAAGTTTCTACCATAATCACTTCTTAATTATGGGTTCAAGTAATCTTAAGATTGTCCCAAAACAATTTAGAGGAGCACAGGATTTCTTTGAAGTTGTCAGCAAGTTTGGTACCTCACCAAAGACACCTTGCACTTACTAATTCAAGTCATAAATTAAACACACTTATTATGATATTATGTATGAATGTAGGATAACTCATTACCACTACATTAAAACAAACTAATTATGTAAGGAAAGCTTATTGAATTAAAGTAATTGATATATATTATGTACTATGTAGCCTCAAAGACGTTAACTGTAACTTATTCTACATAACTGTACACAATTTATATTATCTCAGTGATTATTAAGTATCAAATCAGGGATTTGTAAATATCCAAATAGTTTTACAATCCTCTTAAATATCAAAACAAAACTAATTAAAAGACAAAACTATTTTAATATTATATATTACATATGTTGTTAATGTGATCTTTTACATTTAATTACAATGACAAAAAAGAATCTTTGGATACTTTTCTATAGTAAGATAGTTAGCAATAATCTAAACCTCATAAGTACAGACTTTTATTTTCTTAAGTAATAATAAATTTAAGGTTTTATAGGTTACTAACTTATCAAGTTATGGATTCGTTTTAGTCTTTTCTTTATGTAGTAATCAAAATCTAAATATTCAATTGTTTTATGGAGCTACAAAAATACCAATGCAACATGCTTAACTAAATAAGTCCAAATGACTCAGAAAATTCTTAGAGTCCTTGAATAATTCACTTAAGAAGAAATTATTGCAGCATATAAGTTGTGACTGAAATAGAAGTTGAGGCCCATCAACATGCTCACTATATTGCAGTAGGTACAGTTTTATCCTATGTTTTGCATTCTTACACTAATGAAATAAACTTTGACAAACCGGTTTACATAAATATTTATCGTTCATATCAAATGATTTCAAATTACAATACAAAGAGAGAGGCAATGCCACACAGAGGACAGAGGAAAGGAGAGAACCAAGAAAAAGAAAAAAGAGGCAGATGGAGAAAGGAACTGAAGAACAGAGATGAAAAGGGGGAAAGCAGAAGAGATGTATGGTAGAAAGAAATGGAAAACCAGTAAATCTGTTGTCGCCCAATTTCCCCCTCAGCACATAGAGAAGGGTTCTCTGAAACATGGTAAGCACTTCTGTAGCAATACTGGATGACAAACAGTGTGTTTCAGAATTCTCAAAAACTGCTGTTGTTTGTTTTGTACTCTGACTAAATAAATATGTTTCCAAATGGTGGAATGCCACTTCCCAACAGGTAATGAAGCAAATGGCAACTGGAACAAACAAAGGTTGATTAAAAGACGGACAGAAAGCACAACAGAGAGAGAGAGAGAGAGAGAGAGAGAGAGAGAGAGAGAGAGAGAGAGAGAGAGAGAGAGAGAGAGAGAGAGAGAGAGAGTTATGCCTCAAGTGATGTGACAGACTTGGTTGACTCCTAATAGAAGGCCTCACACTCTCTGAGGAGTGGATGGGGTGATGGGGTAGAGGTAAGGTGGTGGTGGGGGAAGCAGGAGGAGGGAAGAGAGAGGGAACTGGGATTGGTTTAAAATTTAAAAAAAGAATTCTAAATAATTAGAAATTCAGAATCCTCTGCCTGCAAGCAAGCAAAGCTAGGAGATAAAAAGTGCAATTGCATGCATTTAAACTCTCCTCAGACTTTCACTGAGGAGTGAAAATGCAAGAAATGTATGTCTTTATTTCAAAAGAATTTAGAACTCTGAAATAAAAGTCATAAACTGGAATATTTGGGGGACACATCTTTTAGGCACTATTATTTTCAGTTCCACATTATATTTTTCCTATATGGGAGCATTCCACTTCTGGTCTTTAGTTTCCCATTGGTTGTCATTATAGATAAGAATAGCATAGTAAACACCACAGCTAAGGCTCTAGATGGAAAAATCAATAGGACACATTTTCCGAGTGAAAATCAATGGTACTTAAAACAACTTTTCTTTCCTTAGAGGCAAATCTTGTGGTGAATTACTAAGTTATGCATGGCCTAGGACCCTTTCATGTCTTAGTTAGCAGCTTCTCTTGTTTTAATACAAATGAAAATTTGATCAGTTCCTTTAGGAGATATTAGTTATTTCTGAATAATAGTTCACTCTTGTAAAAGTTTCTTGAATAATATGGGTTAGTCGGTATGGAAATCATTTAAATTATGACTTTCAAATATTTATTTATATATTATTGTCTCAAACATAATTTAAAAGGAAGAAAATTCATTGAAGTTTCTCAAAAGAATAGCAGTGTCCTTTTTTTGACATTAATCAATGAAGTTAATTGCTTTGCCTGTAGCCCTACACACCCTGGGAAACTGGTTACATTACTTTATGAGTGAAGATTAAAGATGCTGTTGACTGATAGTGTTATGCCCAAATCCACAAAGTCCCCCAAAGGCCAACAAGTAGGCAGAGTCCCGTATGTAAAAGCAAAGAGCCTTTATTTTATGCAAGTTTGCAAACTCTGTCTCTCAGCCAGGTCCGACGTATTGGAATAAACAGAGAGCCCTAAACTCAGAGTTTGGTTTTTATAGTAGTAAAGGTGAGGGTGAGAGTTTCTGATGTTCAGGACCCCTGATTGGCTGACATTTGTCTAGGGGTATCCTGATGAGTGTGTGCTGGCAGGTGATCCTATCTATAGAAAGCAGTTGAAATGGCATTTCCTCTGGATGGTCTGTTCTTGGGTGGTGCTCAGGTAATGTTCATTTACAGTCCTTCCAGCAACCAGGTATTGCTTCAGGGTAAACTACTGAGACTCAGGCCTCCATTAAACTTATCAATGGCTAAGTTCTACTCTGGCAGGTGATAATGGTTGGAAGTAAAGAACTTCCTTTGGGTGATCTGTTCATATTTAGCTTATCATGGCTGGTTCCTACAATAGTAACTCAGTAGCTGCAAGAACAATGAATATGAGAAGCCCCATTACATGTCTGACAAGCACTTTGCCAGATGCTACATAAGAACTTTTACGATTCAAAGTTGACTCCCAAATCCTTGTCCGTCTTTGTTTTATTATTAGAACTCTGGGAATCTGAAATATCATAAAATATGTCAGATTTGTGTCATTCTATACTGCAGATATTCTAATCAATTATTAAATAATGGACAATGCATGAATTAAGAAAAAGTGTGTGTGTTTCCATCAGGAGCATTTTTCTGCATGGTTAACTCAACTTAATCTAAGGTGACAGGCTACACCAAAAGCAGCATACAGGATCCCTTAAAGAAAAAAAATGTTTGCTGTGTATATTATATATAACCTACAATTATGTGTGTATATAATTAATTAAGTATATAAATATGCATGTATATATAATTCATATACATCCTGCTTGTTTGTATTATTTTCATTTGTTTCTGCTCAGATACCACCCAAAGACATTGTTTTAAGATATTTTTAATACTTTTTGTATCACTTAGCTCTTTAGTATTTTTTAAATAATGGATTCTCTATTTTTCAATCCATGAAACGTTGTTATGCTGATAATTATTTATTCATTTTATGTATTTAGAGGTAACTAAGGATATTAAGTTTATTTAACAGGAAGCATTATATTTGGGTGGGTTGTGTAAAGACAGGTTAAAAGAGGGAATGTGGGGAGGGATACTAAGTCTACAGACAATTCAAAATAGAACTGTACCTGTAAAAACTTCCCAAAATATACATAAATAAAATTATTTAAAATGCTGTTTCCTCATAATGACAAATACAGCACTATTAGATACCACAGTCTAACAAATACAAAAAAAAAATAATGCCTGAATAGAAAGTCTTCTTTTGGAGTTGCTGGCCCGTGGGGTCACATAGATCTTTCATATAGTACAGGCTACTGACAATTTATTGGTTAGACTCCAGAACTTTATAATTACACCCTATTGATGAAGACATGTTTGTAAGTCACAGGACTTGGAGACGTTAAGTTGGTATTCAACTAGAGGCTCCATCCCCATTGCCTCGCTTTTATAGGTTTGGAAGGAACTATATATACTACAAGAGAAGAATGTACTCATAGGGAAGCCTGCAAGCTGCAGTGATGATGAGCTTACAAAGGGTGGCAATTGAGGCAATAGCGGTAACAACATAAAGACAGTAACTAGTCACTTTCTTATTGGATTTAATTCCTTATTGAAAAGTACATTAAACTCTTTCTGAACTATGAACATGTAGCTAGAGAATTCATAGTCCCTGCAGAAGGACCTAATGATAAATGATTCTGCAATAATACTAAGCTTACTCCCAAAGAGCTTGTTTCTACCTTTAGATTAATTTACCTATTAACTCTTGTTAACACTGAGAGCCACTATTGACAAGTGGCTATCAATAGTGAGCATAAGAACATAAGAACCTGCAAAATTCCCCACCTTAATTGAATTATCTATACTACAAATTTCCTCCACAGAGATCATTGTGGAAAGGGTAGCAGGAAGACTAAGAGACAGAAGCAGCTAACAAATACAGTGTTTTCTGTACACACACACAAAAAAAGGCAGCTGCATGCATGGACTCACAGAAGAGACGACAGCATACACAATTCCACGGCAGCTCTAGGCAGACCAATTTCTAGCATGAAAAAGAACATGAACATGAAGTCCCACCACTAGACCAAGAGTGATTAAAAATTGGTGGGCGCTGGGAAAGGAGGAGGCAGTTTTCTCTTAGTGTGTTTCCCCATGTATGTGTATCATACATGGAAGATCCATGGAATGTCACACATCCATGAATACAATGTATATGTAAAAGTATATACAGCATCAGCATAATTAAAAGCTCTTGGATGCACAGAAATACTATTTACACATCTTTGAAATATATACCTCTTTAACTATATTTTAAATTTCATTGCTTTAAAATTTTAAGTCTAATTATAAACTTTCTCTTTATTTTTGTTTATATGTCTGAAAGTATTCTGGTATATGTATCAAGTGTTCACTATTTTACAAAGAAAATGTAAAAATATATATCTAAAATTGTGTCTCTTTCTGCATTGAATTACATGACAATCTCCTTTAGCATTTTAATGCATGAATTTGATCCACCTGCCTACAATGCTGCTCATTAACTTCATTCTGTACAACTGTTTTTGAATCTTCACGATTACCCCCCCATGAAATGCTAAATTCCAAAGGTTCTGCCAGCAGAATCTAGGAGCTCTTCATCTTCAATCATACTGTTTGCCTAAAAAGAACTTGTCATGTTCATCTTGCTAAGTACTCTTTATCTTTCAAAAATATTCTTTTTTAATATTTCCATTATTTGTAAGAATCACCTCTGCAGCAGTTCGTGTCTTTCCTGTAGCATTTTAGAAAGATTACCCATGCTTGAAATGTTCTTTTCCCATAAACCTTGTATATAAACAAAGATTACCCAAACATCAAGCAAGTGTTGGAGAGGATAAAGCCTCAAAACTCTGGAAGAATTTTATCTCATGAGGAAAGTCTATCAATGGTATTAAACAGAATAGAAGATGATTTTTTTGTTTTTGTTTTTTGTTTTGTTTTGTTTTTTTCATATTCTTTTATTTTTTTTCATTTAAAAAAATTTACATTTCCTCCTCTTCTCCCAGTTCCCTCCCGCTTCCCCCCCACCCGTCCTCTCTCCCCCTACTTCCTTAAAAGAGGGCATGGCACCCTGCCCTGTGGGAAGTCCAAGGCCCTCCCCTCTCCATCCTGGCCTAGGAAGGTGTGCATCCAAATAGACTAGGTTCCCAAAAAGATAATACATGCAGAAGAGATAGGTCCTGGTGTCATTTATGATGGCTTCTCAGGCAGCCTATACAATAAAGGAACTGCCGGAGGCATTACCATCCCTGAATAGAAGATGATTTTTAAAGGTGATTATTTTACTGAAGATTGGCCAAGTTATATACTGAATAAAATAAAGCTCCAAGCCTCAGAGGTTGGTTACAACAATTGTACAATTATTGTGTGTACTTTTGGGCAGTCACAGATCACAACATGATCTGGATTACAAGAGAGAACCCATACAGACCCTTATCTTAGAAGAGATCCAAACAGGAAAATATCTGTATTGAGAGCTATGTGATGTGCTTAAGATGTCTCCTTGCAAATTCGTATTGCTGTTGTTCATACGACATTGAACAAAGCAGTTCAGACAGAGCAGTAATAAGGCCCACATAAAGTGGTTAAGGAATGTCTCACCCTTCTGGCAGAATGCATAGCTGTGGACACAAGTGCACTCTACCATGGGATGTGGAGAAAGCTTGAGAAACTGGCATCTGATCCGACACAGCTGAAGACCTGAAAGAAGTAAAGAAGACAGTTGTGGGATATCTAGGGGCAGATCATTCTTATTAGACACATAATGACCGCCTCTGCTCTTTTGTTCTAAGTGGAACACTGTAAGTGCAGAGAAAATGATTCTTTTAATAGTAATTCTCTTGACAGTAATTGCTGTGATATGTCTTGCCAGGTATAGTTAGCAAGTGAAGAAAATGAATCAGACAAATCTTCTAATAATTATTATTCAGGCAAATGATGAATCAAATAGGCAAGAGGATAAGAATATCCTCAGACGCCTTTTCTCTTCAAACTTAATGGTAGTTTGTACTTTAAACAATATTTCCTCAAAGTATGATTTTTGTGAAACACTTCATCAGATCTGAATTTTTCCCATTGAGAAATTATTTTCAAACTACAGTTATTCCGTTAATTGCTTCATAAATTTTTGCTTATGAAGAGAATGAATTAGTATATCACATCACTATAAATTGAATGTTATTAACAGTTGATAGGGAACAGTAAAATGTATTCTTGAAAATTATATTTTTCATTTGAGATATAAACATTTTGTGATGTATATGGGAATAAATTTCATCATTTAATAACTTGGGTTTAATTGCAAACATTTTCAAAGAAATAAAGCTTTCTTGGATACTAAAATAAGCAGTATTATTGAATCTATTGAAAACTTCAAATATTTTCTCCAACTCTTATAATAGTGTATAAAGTCTGCAACTTGTGAAAATACTGTTTGTAGAGTAAGGGCTTGTACTAGAAATGTCAACTATAGTACTGTCAGGGCTATTAAAAGACAATCCTTGGATATGAGTGGAAATGGAGAAGAGTTTGTGAGGAGAATCAACAAAATAATACAAAATAACAGTATATATGAAATTATTGAAAAGAAACTCATTATTTTCTATGCTGGTTTTCTTATAATTTTTCCTTTTATGGAATTTTTTCTTTCAAAATATAACCTGTTTATGGTTCCCACTTTCTACTCCTCCAAGTTCCACCTCTTATCTCTTCCCATAAAAACCAAGCATTTTCTGTCTGTCATTAGAGGAAAAATAACAAGTGTCTTATCAATAATAATAAAATAAATAAATACAATCCATAATGAGTTAAAATAAAAAACATCAGAATTACACAAAACAAACCAAAAAGAAAGAAAGAAAAAGGGATAAAAAGAACCCTAAAGGAGGCACCAAAAAACAGAGATCCACTTGTTCATAAGCTTAAGAATCCTGTAAAATGATAAAAACAGAAGCTACAATGTATATTCAAAGGAACCTTGAGGTACAAAGGAAGAAGAAAAAATAGCAATAAAATAATGCAAAAATAGACACGATTTAAAACACGAAAGGAAACAAGGTCCTCTAAAGTTGTCTTTGAGTTTGTTTTCTGCTGCCCATCTCCTGCTTAACATGCAGCATATCCTTAAGAGTAGTTTGTTTCCCCAGTCAAACTCCCCTGGATATTTCATTGCAAGTGGATATTGCTTCAGGGATAATTATGGGGCATGAGTTCATTTCTTTCAACTCCGAGACCCATTTGATGCATACCTGTGCAGGCCCTGAGCACACTGCCTCAGTTTTTAAGAAATTTGATTTTGTTGATTTAGAAGGTGTTGTTTGCTTGGTGTCCTCCATTCCCCTTGCCTCTTATACTTTCTGCCTCTTTTTTTGCTGCATGCCTTCCCTAGACCTGAGAGGACGTATTTGATGGTGACAACCCATTAGTACTGAATGTTCAAGGTCTTGTCCTTTCTGCATAATGTCTGTCTGTGGGTTTCTGGATTTGTTTCCCATCTGTTACAGAAAGGTACTTTTCTGATGATGGGTGAGCAAATAAATGGTCGAAATGTACAGCAAAATAACTTTAGAAGTCATGTTATTGCTATGATGGTTTTCATTTTATTTTGATTTTTAAAAGAGTTCAATGTTTGGTTGAACATTGGTCCATGGGCTATCTAGTCTCAGGTTCTTGGTCACCTAAGCAGTGTCAGATATGAATTCCATCTTGTATAGTGGTCTTTATCTCTAATAAGATATTGCTTGTTTGCTAACATAAGACCTATGTCATTATACTTGTGTATCTTCCATATAGAACATTATTGCACATAAAGGGTAAATGGATGTCTTCTTGTTTATATTTCTTCATTGTTAATATGCAGAGTGCCTTCCTGTACAGAAAACTCTAGAAAGTAGGGGTAAAGCTCTGTGTACACACCAACTTGACATTTCCATTTTCAATAAGTTATGTAGGTGTTGCCATCAGTAATGGGGTCTGGCCATTAGTTTGTGGAGAGCATCTTATCGTCTTGGCAATATTTTGGTTTGTTTGAGAATACCTATTCGATCCTTATGGCCAAATCTTACTAATTTAAGCCAGTCTCAGAGCCAGAAGCTTAATTATCTGACCAAAGTTTGCTAGTAGGGGCTCTTTCTATTCCACTGTTTTGCAATTTTATTAAGCATATATATATATATATAAAGCATATATATATATATGTGTGTGTGTGTGTGTGTGTGTGTGTGTGTGTGTGTGAAGCTTCTACTGTATTCAGTTATTACCCTTCAAATGGCACTAAATGATAACTGCATCTCCCCAGAGTGGTTCTTTCATCACCCACTCCCCTCTTCCTCCCACTTGATCTTCTTGTTCCAGCTCCTCCAACCATCCATAAATATTGAATATAACTTTCCTTTCTTACTGATATTTTTTCAGTATACCCTCTGTTGTTCTGCAGATTGTAGCTCCGTTACCATTGACTTAGCAACTAATATCCACATATCAGCAAACACACATATTTGTTTTTTTTTGGGTCTCAGATACTGTACCCATGATGACATTTTACTTTTTCCATCCATTTACTTGAGACTTTCATGATTTTATTTTCAATGACTGAATAATGCTCCATTGTGCAACTACATAACATTATCTCTATTCTTTCTATTGATTGGCATATAGGGTGTTTCCAATTTCTGGATATAACAAGTAGAGAAGCAATAAACATGGTAGTGCAGATGTCTTTATGGTAGGAAAAGGCATCTTATGGATATATGTCCAAGGGTGTTATAACTCTGTGTTTAGATATATTAATTTCCATCTTTCTGAGGAACCGGTATTCTTATTTTCATAATGGTTGTACAAGTCTGCACTCCCATCATCAATGCGTGTTCCACTTACCTTGCATCTTCACCAGCATGAGTTGTCAGTTGTGTATTTTATCTTAGCCACTCTGAAAGATATAAAATGAAATCTCAAAGTGGTTTTGATTTGCATTTCCCTGATGGGTAAGAATGTTGAACCCCTCCTGTTACTCACTTCCTTTTTTTTTTCCATACATTGTTTTGTTTTATTTTTTCCATTCAAGAACATAATTAAAGATAAAAAAAATTTTTTTCCTTTCTTCCCCTTCTCCCGGTCCCCTCCCACTACCCCCCACCCCTCCTCCCTCCCCCTTTTTCCTTGAAAGAGGGCATGGTGCCCTGCCCTGTTGGAAGTCCAAGGCCCACAACCGAGTCTTTTTGAATGCACTCACTTCCTTTCGAAAGTATCTACTTCCTAATGGTTTTCCACCCTTCCTTAATACACCACCAGCCAAGGCCCAAGTGTTCAAATACTATGATTTTATGGTAAGAGTTTCATACCCAAGCCACAGTAATATCACATACTACAAATGAATGTTTCAACTTAATTTCTAGCCAAAATATTTTGTAAGCTTATGTTAATATTGTGTATAGGTGACCAGAATTGATTTGTAAGGCTTAAGAATGTAATGTTTCATATTATTGAGAAAATTCAGCCAACCTGACTAAACAGTGTCCCTTAAGAGCATTATAAACACAGTTCCTCCATGAGTAGTGGCCTTTTGTTCTCTCTTATTACGCTCTGGTATGGCATGATTCTAGATACCATCTCCTCCCTGTCCTTCAAGTAAATTGCAGAAGATATTGTCTTAATCTCTTCCATGTGGATGGAAATGCCATTTGTAAGTGTGCTGGGAAATTTGCATCTTATGTAGCAGCAGCAGGAAGCTTTAATTTTCTCTACACAAAACACAAGCAATACAGGTGTGAAATTACAGAAGGGTCTATTAAATTCCAAACTCTCGTACCTCGTTAAACTTTACAGTGCATACTTGATTTAAAGAAACAACAAAAAATGAGTACATGAATTCTAATACATATATATGTGATCTTAGTGTTATGATGAACATTCACATATAATCCCTTCTAATTGTAACTACTTCAGAAGTTGTATTAGACAAGACAAAGAATAATTGTGAGATGAAGACGAAAGGTTTTAGAATATCCCTAGTACTAAATATCACATCAAGAATGATGTTAGTTGTTTGGAACCTTAAATTAAAAGTGATTTCATAGTTTTTTTTTTGTTGTAAAAGTATCATGTCTGGTTTAAAATGCATGTTTCTCAACTAGCAAAGGCTAGCTCAAAATATTTCCCACAAACTATAGTAGGACCAACAAAACATGGACAAATTAATGATATCTCATTTTAATAGAGATTATGTTGTGAAAACAGCATGATGATATCAAAACACCTGAAGCTGCACCTTTTGGCAATTAAGTTCTCTGCTTGACCTGAAAAAGAAAAATGACTGGAGACAGTATGGTGACACTTTCCATTGCTGTGCTCAGAAAGTGCTTGTCTAGAGTGTGGAGGCAGGGACTTCTTGGTCCCTCCCTGGCCTCCTCTCTAAGGCTGTCCCATCACAGTCACTTCCTGTGCAATCATCTATTTGTAAGTGAACCTTTAATCAGCTAAAAAACAGGGATTTCATATAATTCTGAAAAAGGAACTCTAAAATTTCCTCTCTGCAGGACGTTCCTAAGGGATTTTTGAGAGTAATTTTATTGATATGAGTTATCTCCTTGAGGTGTTAGTTGTAAAAACCAGCCCTCATAGAAGAAGAACTATGCAATGGAAAAGTCCAGGACCCATAACACAGCTGGATCACTGTGACTTTTTCTGTAACTGAGTTTCCAGCAGAGTGTAAAGGAGGCTGAAAGCACAGCATCTTAAAACTCATGCATTTTGCGAATGATTTTAATGAGCTGACATGTATAAAGATATCCATTTTATTAGTTTCCTGGATTGCAAAAGCAAAACCTGCTCATCTTTGAAAGCTTAGAATTCACTGGAGGGGGGGTGCTTCATGAATAGAGAAAGAAAGTCATTAGCATTTGGCACATTGGTTTTCAATATGACAATGTGCTGCACATATTACTGCATAACTTGCCATTTTTAAGACAACTGTATAACTTGAATTTTTTCTCTTCAAGCCACTCATACTCACTGTGTTCTTTACAATTTTCTAATTGTAAATAATAAGGATGCCAGTATTTATTTAAATAATTTTCTACTGTACTTTTGAAAGATTACTTTAAGTTTTTTATTTAAGATGAATAAACTCATACATGTTTCTATGTTTTTAAAAAACAAACAAAAACAAAAGCAAAACAAACAAACAAACAAAAAAGAATGTTGAACATTTCTTTTGGTGTTTCTCAACCATTTGATATTCCTCAATGGAGAATTCTCTGTTTAGATTTGTGTACCCCATTTTATTGGTTTATTTATTTTCCTGATATCTAATTTTTGGGGTTCTTCATATTTTTTGAATATTTGCCATTATCAGATGTGTAGCTGATAAAACATTTCTGTTCTATTAGCCTCTGCTTCATCTGAATGACAATGTCTTTGTTGTGCACAATCTTCTCAGTTTCATGAGCTCCGATTCATTAATCGTTGACCTTAGTGCTGGTGCTGATGGTGTTCTCTGCAGAAGGTTTTATTCCTGGGTCAATGAGTTCACAATTATCCCCCCACTTTCTCTTCTATCGGCTTAGGTTCATCTGGTTTATGCTGTGATCTTTGATTCATTTGGAGCTGAGATTTGTGCAGGGTAATAAGTATGGATCTATTTGCGTCTTTCTACATGCAAATATCCAGTTTGACCAGTATCATTTGTTGAAGATGCTGTGGTTATATTTTCAGTGTATATTTCTGGCTACTTTATTAAAAATCCATAAGTTTTTTCTGTCTTCAGTTAGATACTATTGACTATAGTGCCTGTTTTTCTTTCTTTCTTCCTTTATCTATCTATCTATCTATCTATCTATCTATCTTTCTTTCTTTCTTTCCTTCGTTCCTTCCTTCCTTTCTTCTTTCTTTCTTTTTTGAACCAATACCATTCTACTTGTAGCTGTGTAAAACAATTTGAAATCTGGGATTGTGATAACTCCAGCAGTTTTATTGTTGAGGATTGTTTTAGCTACAATGGTTTTGTTTGTTTTGTTGTGTTTTGTTTTTCTATGCTTCCATATGAATCTGAAATTGTTATTTTATTTGGGACTATATTAAATCTGTACATAACTTTTGGCCAGATTGCCATTTCTTCTACACTTATCCTACTGATCCATAGGCGTGAATATTTTTCCTTCAGAAAGCTTCTTCAATATCTTTCTTAAAAGTCTTTAAGTTTTATTTTATAAGCCTTTTACTTGCTTGGTTATAGCTATCCCAAGATATCTTAAGTTACTTCAGGATATTGTGAAAGGCATTGCTTCTCTGATTTCTTTATCAGTCTGTAATTTTAATAAAGGAGGTATACTGATATTTGTGAATTAAGTTTGTATCCAGGTACTTTGCCAAAAGCATATTTTTCTATGCTAATTTTATAAAAATCATGAAAATAATCTTGAGTATATTGTTTATTTATTGATATTATTACAAAATATTTGAACACTTGTTAGTTTAAGTATTATACAATTTCTTAGTATTTATATCTTTTTAAGACTACTGTCTGAAATCATTCAATTAACTTAGTAATGTAGAATTAATCATTATACCAATTGATTTTATTTAACTCATACTTGCTTTCCATACAAATTGTGTGTTTGAGTGTGGTATATAGATACAAGTGTAAATGTTCCCATGTGGGCAGATGAACATGGACATTATATTGTGTCTGTGTGGAGGCCACAGATATAATCCCAGTGTTTCCCTCTGTTTCAATCCATCTCAAATTTTAAGACACACTCTATCACTGAACCTATAGATGACCACTTCAGTTAGAGTGCCTGCCAAGGTAGCTACTGAGGCTTGCTTTTCTCTATTTCCCCAGCCATTTGGTCACAGCTGCACATTGTCAAATATACATGAATGCTGGAGAGCCATACTCAAGTCAATGACAAGTGTTCTCCCCAGAAGGCCATTTTTTAGTCCCATCAACCTTTCAGTTTTATTCTGTTTGATTGGGTAGCGATGCCAAAAGCTTCTGGAATTAAAGTTTTGTAGGGACTTAAGCATGACCTTACGTATAAAAATGATTATCATGTGGGTTTCTCATAACATAATACTGGCTTTTTCTTTTTCCATCATTTCTTTTTCTGTCTCTTTCAGCCAAGTGCATTTCTCCTTATAATTTTATCTCCTATTATATAAATCCTTTCAACATATTTAAATCTGGTAGTGGTGATAACATGCTATCAAACATTGTACCAGCAGAACAGTGACATGTGGAAAAGATTATTGCTTTCTGCAGAATCTGCTGTTTATTTTAGTTCCAAGTTTCATCCTTTTGTCTCATACAGGTTCCTTCTACTCATTCCCAGCCTATTTAAATGCTCAAAATTCATCTTTATTTATTCTCTCCACACTGCCACACCTATATTTCATAGGATTTTAAATAAACATGCAGCAGAAAATAAAGAAAATAAAACAGGAATCAGCTTTCCACTGAAAAGACAGATTTGGCTTTTGTTTGAATTCATATTATACTTGGAAACATATTGCGTAGATCAAAATATGGTCAAAGACACATATGATTATAGAATCTAGGTTTGTAAAAACAGGAACCTTGTGCATACATGAAATTAGCTAAAACTTAAAACAAACTAAAACTACAAATGGAAATTGTATGTGATTCTAACGCTTTCCTTGAGTTCCCATTTCACAAAGAAGACTAATTAATTAGGAAGATGTTAATTAAAATTGGGGAATTGAATTTGAAATGCACAAACATGTTTGGCTCAGAGATGTTTATATGAGTATAAAGAGATCTGTGTGTCCATTACTCATCATAATCACAAGGGCGCCATATGTATTCAAATTGATCATGACCCTTTTAAAATATATTTTCATGACATTACCAAAATTCTTTTAATCATATTTTCTTCCTGTAGATCCAAATGTGTTTGATGTATGTGCGTGTCTGTTTCTGGGCATTATAAAATCACTTGTCTTTAGCTCAGGTTTTCTAGGAAATTTCACCAAGTTTTTGTGTAAAAAAATTACTAGAATTAGCAAGAAGTATCTTACCAATTGACACAAAAGAGAATTGGAACAGAATTCATGTTCCACTCTACTCAACTGAGTTTCTCTGCCATATTTTGTTTCCTAAACTTCTCAGTTATACTGTCAGTAATACAAGAGGACACCTTCTTTACAATCATTATACAAGATTAAATGACAGTGATGGAATTTCAAGTAAGCAGCGTTACCTCGGCCTTGCTCTTTTAACCCTTTTCCTTAAGAATGTGGAAGGAGAATGTGGAAAGGGCAGAACAATAGTAGATCACCTAATGTTTTACCTATGGAGCCACAACTGTTTCTGCTAAAGCACCATGTTAAAGGTTGATCTGATAAGTTTGACTGAACAATTGAATCCTCTTTCATCGAATTTGACATCTAAATGATGGGACTGAAGTTAAATTGTGCTGTGCCAATTCTGAGAAGATGGATAGGGGGAAGATGAGGAACCCACTGAAGGTGCAAAGATTCCAAAGGCAAAAGGAGGTGTGAAAGGACTTGTAGGCAACCGTTCTTTGCATTGTCTGCATGGAAGATACAAATTATCCTATATTGTTGAAAAGTTGTCAGTTTGGAATGGAGTCTAACAAATGTGGCATGGAAGAGAAGACATTAAGAACTGATGTTTGTATGTCAAGAGTTAGAGTTTCCAAATTAAATAAATTGACATATTTATTTATTTCCATATTACAAAGATAGATTATGCATCTATTAAAATTTTTGTTTAATATATTAATTTTTGTTACAACAAAAACTTTCGAAATGCAGAAAGATCTAAGGAACATGTGAATGTAACATTATAAGGGGAAAATGCATAATGGTTAAGGTCATGCATCAAATCACACAGCTTTATAGCATTCGATAACAATAATGGACTCAACTCTAAGCTTTGTTCTTATAACTAAAGAGTAAAAGGGAATATTTGAAGAAGCCAGGGTTTATCTGAAGAGGTACTGTTTGCTTTGTTTTGATTATGCCCCAAAGTAAAAATAAGTCTTTTTCTGTTATACATCTGAAGCTTAACACTAAAATTATACATTGAAACAAAATAAGACATATAATTGCAGATACATAGATCATATATTTTTCCTTGTTTTATCACTTTTTATATTCTCCTGGCTCTCAAGTATTTGAAAAGAAAACTGATTTTCTTTGTTTCAGAAAACAAAACAAAACAAAAGAGAAAGCTCTCAAAGTTATTTCAATTGTTTCTAACTTTTTCATTAGATTTTTTTTTCTATCTTTCTCACATTGGCCACAATTTGCAGACTTTGCTCTCCTTGTCTGATGCAATCAGAGTAAATGAAATGGAGAATCGAAAGGTCGGTACCTTTCTAATCCAGGAAACACAACCTCATTCTTACTTTCTCCAATTTCTTCTAAACTATAAGATCTTGTTCATCGATGACTAAAATTGTGTTACAATAGTTCTTTAAGTGTATAGACAAACCCCTGTTCATGTTCTAAGTTTTTCTTTTCTCATTATAGAATAAAATACAAGTAATTCTAATTATATGTAATTGGACTTGTTTTACATTTATCTCATTTTAATTATATTAATGGGATTGATTTTACTTTTATATCAAAACTTATATTCTTTATTAAAATAGAAATCACAGTAATGCTATCTATAACAAAAACTTAGCAAAGACAATGATGGTATTTAAAATTAATGAGGTATTTCATTTCATAATTAGATATATTAGCATGCTTGCTTTTCTAAGCAATTTTATGCCTATTTACATATGTTCATGCATACACACACAAATACTTGTCTTGAATAAAATATTTTAATGACTGAAAAAAATTTCAAATCAAGTTGATGAAATCTCTGTTGTGGTTTCTTCTGCCAACTTATATTTCCTAAATTTGTTTTAATTGAAAAAAATATAGAAATGGACCACACCAGAAGGTTGTTGCTTGGTAGTGAGCCTAGTTATTCATCAAGTATTATTACTTCCTTTATGCTAGAACTAGTCTTCCTTACCTAAGTATAGTGTGAGTTCAGATGTTTAAAATCACAATTAAAAACCATGAATTTTGTCTCTAAACTACTTCATTCTTGGATGCAGTTCACAGGAAGTAAGTCTATCAATGACTTGACAATGTATTTTTTTTTAGTATTTCATACATTGTTCAATGAACTATAATAATGAATTCCACATTTATCCTACTCTAATTCCTTACATATCTCCCAAACATGTTCGCTCAAACGTTGTGGCCATTTCTATTGTTGGATAGCCCACTAAGTCCGGTAATTTCAGCCCATATGTGCATATCTCTGCAACAACTCATTGGATTATTGGAAAACTACTAATGGCCATATACTCAAAAAAGAATGTTTTCCACCCCTGGAATAACTATTTACTCTCAGTAGTTCTCAGCAAAATGTGGAGCTTGGGAAATACCTGGCCACTTGTGCCCTAACAGTGGCTCCCTTGGTTTTGGGAAGGTCTTACGTGCAGGTAACTACAGTTGCTATGAGTTTATGAGTTCAACAGTCATACAATGCCAGAAGACATTACTTCCCAGCACTTCTCCCCATACTGTCCCTTACTTCCTTTTCTCCTCTTCAGTAGCATTACCATAGCTTTGGTAGTTGAGGGTTGAGAGATGATAAAAATGATAACTATAATAAAGCTTCAGGGCCTACCTCTCAGTTTCCTATCCTCAACACTTTGAATAGTTGTGTCTGTCTGAACTGATGGCTGCTCACCAAAGAAAGAAGCTTCTGTAACCATGGCCGAGAAGCAGCTCTTGTTTATGGGCATAAACAAACATGTTTAGGCGGCAATTTGAAACATGGCCATGTAGTAAAATAGCAATAATGCATTCCATTGAAGGAGCACAGCCATGGGCTTCGGAACAGGATTTTAGACCAGACATGGAATTTCACCTTGTGAGACAGATCTCAAATCCAATATGAAAGCAATTACTCAATAATAGTCACAGTGGATTTTTACTGTAAAATTTTGGGGAAAAAATAGTGTATTGATGTTTAAAATTTTTAAAGTTTTAAGTGTTGAGGATGTAGTTCAGTTGGAAAATTGATTGCTACTTATGCATAAGGACCTGAGTTCCATCCCCAGGAGGTGGTGAGCAAGCACTTATAAAGCACTTAATCCTGGGGAGGTAGAGACAAAGCACTCCCTAGTGATCACTGGCCTGTACACTCAAACTAGTCAGGAATTGCCAGGTCTCAGTGTGTAATCCTCTCTCAACAAATAGCAAGTTGGTTTCCAATGTTGTGCTATGGCCTCCATCAGCATATGTACATACATTCATAAGTATACACTCATACACAAAAAAAACAGAATTTAAAAAAGGACAATATTATCATATTAACTTTGTCCTTTCAGTAAAATCTTGTAGACATTCAAGGGACAAACCTGTTTTAAATATCTTTGCAATTGCAGGACTGTGGATAGGATTACTTTTGCTTGCCAAATATCAATATTTACTCAAATAAGTTTAAATATGATAAGAATATACTATGATATGTAAAATATGAAGAAATTAAATACAACAAATACAATGGGACCCAAGTAGAAATATTTTTCAGATAGTTTATTAATGCATGTCTATATGAGGTTCTACATTATTCATCTAATATCTACACATATACACTCAGTTCTACTCTCTGGAACTAGGTTTTAGATCCAGGTATTGAATATTTAATATCTAAATATTACACTTTGCCATTACCTTAGCTGTCACTGATTCCAAAGGAACAATATATATTGGCATTCTTAAGAACATGGAGATCCATGCTCAACTTATTGATTTTCTCTGATCACATTCTAAACTCACAGATGAAAAAAAATGATTTTCCATAAAGGATGAGGAATACATTCTCAAGATATTTGGTCCAACTACATCTGAGTAGCTGTGATGAAGTTTGAGTGTGGGTGTTTTATCTAAGAAGGTAATATCTGGTATTCCCAGGAACTAATTAAAAATAAGATCCATATCTATAACCATGCACAAACAACCTTTTAATTGAATTAAAATTGTCACATGAGATACTATAAATTACCCTTTTCTATTGACATTAAGTTATCCAAAATCTAAAACCTTCCATGATGTAAACTGTATACAGGTATGATAGATTATATTCATCTACTCTCATTACTTATATTAAAATTTAGATTTGAATTCCAACTGTATTTATATCTATTTTTCTGATTGTGATCAGTTTGAAAAATAACTTTTTCTTTGGAAGAGGTGACATTGTTGCTATAAAATGAGTGATACTAATGAATTAAAATATTATTAATTAAGCCTTCTAAAATATTTGAAATACATCAGAAGTTATCAAGCATAACTTACAGAGTACTATATGTAGTTCATTGGGTGACTTTATTATCTTCAGCTTCCCTTACCTGCTCACAATCCAATACTATTGAGAAAATATGTTTCTTAAGATTTATTTGATGTCATATATTTTATTTTACTATATGCACTAAACAGCCTTTATGATTTTATTAAATGATAACTCTATCATCATCATCAACAACATTTTCTGTTTTCAATACAGGGTTTATCTGTGTAATAGCCTTGGCTATCCTCAAACTCACTTTGTAGACCAGGTTGGCTTTGAACTCACAGAGATCCACCTTAGTTGCCTCCCCAGTGCTGGGATTAAAAGTGTGTGCCACCACTCTGGACTTGTTTTATTATTATTATTTTAACTCAATAACAGTACTTGATACAGTAGATGACACTGTGTGGCAGTGCTAAAATGGTAAATGTGCTTGTAGGGGATGCAACGTTTTAGTTTATTTGCCCCTCCACTCACATCCTATGATTACAAGACGTCTCATTAGGCTAGAAAGATGTAAGTGTATGGCTATTTTTTTTACAACAACACTGGCCATCTTGTGTACTGAAAGTAATAATCAATTACTATAAAAGATTTCATTTTCACATAAATATATATGCATGTATGTATATGATGTGTGTATGTGTGTGTGTGTGTGTGTGTGTGTGTGTATGAGAGAGAGAGAGAGAGAGAGAGAGAGAGAGAGAGAGAGAGAGAGAGAGATGATGACATGTATCATTATGTGAGGGAACAATGTAAGAGTTTGCTCCCAACTTCCAACATGTGGGTTCTCTATGTGAAATCCAGACTTAATAAAAAGGACCATCACCCACTGAATCATCTCATGGTCCCAGTCCTTAATTCTTCCTAGTAATTATATCTACTTGCATGTATAAAAAAAGGATAATGTTTGATATGAATGGCGGAATTTCAGTCTTAAAAATATACAAAATTATCATAGAGTTAAATGTTACATGGATTTTACAAACAAAAGATTTCTTTGAAAGCATTAATGGCAAAACTGACAATTGGGGTTTAAATCATGTGGTGTTGGGCTATCTTTTTTTTTCTGCTTTCTGAAATTTGGTTGGGAATATGTCTACATGTGACACAATGATTTTTCTTACATATATATAAAACGGAAAATAATAGATCCTGGCACCATTTAACCTAACCCTTCTTTTCTCAGTGTTCCACACAGAAGTACATTATGCTTCTTTAATAGATCTTAAAAGCGTAGACAGGCTGGAACTTCTTTCTCAGGTAGACAGCACATGCAATGTATTATCACCTAACACATCTTAATGCTACATATAATTAGAATGTTAAATGCCAGCAAGTCTGCTTTGTAAGTTATAGCTAATGTGCCTCTTACCAGAACTACTTACCTGCTGAGCAGCCTTCATATTTAAAAACTGCTTTCCAGGATGTCTGTGCCCTCAAGGAGAAGATGGGCTAAAGTAATGATACTATTGGAACTGCACATAATCAGCTCCTATAAAAACATCTAGTCCTGATTCCAATTATGTTAATTCACGGCTGTGGGAACTGTACATTTCAATCACCAGAAGGTTCGGTGCCTTTCAGAAGCCCCTCGGCAGCACACATGCCGTCCCCTTGAAAGTATTTAGCAAATCCCTCTGTGATGCATGAGGGTTTAAAGCCATATAAACCAATCTTTTTACATTGATAAATTCCTCTTAAGTCAATGAGAGCTTTGCACAGGCTGGAGATGGAGGGTTTTTCTTCCTTAGTTCAGTCTCCAAAAGAATCTCAGATAATATATAATAATAAAGACATGTATTCTCTACTTCCAAAGCCACGGGAGGGCAAGAGGATTATAACTCAAAGTAAAACAACAGTTTAAAGCTGAGCCATCTGATTCCAGTACCATAGAAATGCTAGTGAGACTTTTATCTTGATTCATTTTGCATCTGAATATGTCACTGTTGCAGTCTCTTGTGCCTGATAGAACTCTCAGGGTACATTAGATATGAAATTGTGGAAAGAAATGCAATGCAGTTTTCTTTTTCTTTTTGTTTGTTTTTTTTTGTTTTTTTTTGTTTGTTTGTTTTGTTTTGTTTTTTTGACAGGGTTTCTCTGTGGCTTTTGAAGCCTGTCCTGCAAATAGCTCTTCTAGACCAGGCTGGCCTCGAACTCACAGAGATCCGCCTGCCTCTGCCTCCCAAGTGCTGGGATTAAAGGCGTGAGCCACCACCGCCCGGCAGCAGTTTTCTTTACCAATAAAGTTACTTTGGTGACAAACAGGTTGATTTTCTTTTCTTGTTTTTTTCTTTTTCTTTTTTTTTTTTAAGCTAGGAGCATCCTCTAGTATGGAACTCTATTAAAGTACATCACAACTTCATGTAACCACCCAAAAGGAATATTCACACTCTACCTGAGGAGCTATGAGCTTAGCCACTATGTGAACCCACTTTCTGATGCATTTCTTTGTTGTAGACGGACTGGTTTCTCTCCTAATAGTTACTAGGCCCCCCTTCCAAACATGAAACCCTTTATTATCAACTAATAGACCAATGCTCTCAGAGAAAATCTATTCAGTAAAGAGCAGTTATTGTAAAACACAATCTGTCCTGGAAAACAATATTAAAGTTCATAACTCCAAAATCATAAGTTGATTAGGAATTGTGGTCTACAGCAGTTAGCAGACCTTCATTTTTTTTTTCAATTTTCCAGACAGATGGTGCATTTCAGGAGACAGATTCTGACCAATTTTGTCCTCCTGACTGAGAAGTACCTGTAAGATTTTAATATCATTAAAAAATTCCAATTTGTAAAACACTGCATACATTTCCAATTTATAAAATATTATAGGGTCTTGAAACACTTGTCTTAAATATTAGAAGTTTTTGTGAAAACTATCAATACCCTTCAGATGTTATTAATTTTATCTACTGCAAGATTTTTGTGTCAGTATTTTAAAGAATTTATAAAATAATGGTCCTTGAATTTCAAAGAAACCAGGTGTTTATTTAAATAACATCATTTTTTGTTCTGTCCTTCCTTTGGTAAGGAAAAGACGCTCAGAGTTCTGGAACACTAGGCTTAGAAACCTGTCCCCAAAAGCCATTTAACAATTTCAAACTAGCAGTACAGGGACATTAAATGAGCTTTGGTAACAATATTACCACACTGAGAAAGGGAGCCCAGTAACATAAAATCAGTTTTAAGTATGCTTACAGCCATCTGAATGTTGTATACAAAACACCAGGACTGGTAGATTTTTCACTTGCAGTGGAAGTAGTGAAAGCAGATGGACTTAAACAACAAACAAACGAAAAGGTTAAAGAAATTAAGTTGAGAAAGAAACAAGAAACAAAATGGCATTTGCTAGTTTAGTGTTGTAGAACTTTTGTGATGTCCTGCTTGAGGGCATCACTTCATATCTCCAGGAGAGGATCTGAACGTACGGCATTGCGACTATAACTCTTGGTAAAGAATATGCTCAGCCTGGTATTACACAGGCTCCTAAACCAACTACACATTTTACTAGTTCCTCCTCCTCCTCATCATCATCCTAATTTTCTTCCTCCCTTGTCTTTTCCTGGTCTCTTTATTTCAGTAAATAAGATTGAACCCAGGCATGTGTACTTATAAAGCAAGGACTCTACTACTAAGGAAAATTGTGAGTTCTTTATTTTTTTATTTATCAGTTTGTTTGTTTTGTTTTTTTTAAGACAGGGTTTCTCTGTAGCCTTGTAGCCTGTCATGGAACTAGATCTTGTAGAACAGGCTTGCCTTAAACTCACAGAGATTTTCCTGCTTCTGCCTCCTGAGTGTTGGCATTGAATGCATGCACCAACACTTTTTGGCAAGTTAATTTTATTTTTAATTTGAGACAGTGTCTAACAATATGACTGGTCTCAAAAATTCAATTTCCCTGTTTTAACTTTCCTACTGTCTAGATTGATAGGGATGTCTAATATGTATGTGTATGTATGTATATATGTATGTATATACATATGTATGTATATATATATGTATATATGTGTGTATATATATATATTTCCTTGTTGCCTACAAACATAGCTTTTATGTATATGTTATATCTTTGTAAATATACATCTGTGAAGAAATTTGCTTGGATTTTGATGGTCATTGCATTGAATCTGTAGATTGCTTTTGGTAAGATTGTCATTTTTACTATGCTAATTCTACCTTTCTTCAAAGATTTAAAGTTCTTGTCATACATGTCTTCCACTTGTTTGGTTAGAGTTACTCTGAGATATTTTATGCTATTTGTGGCTATTGTGAAGGGTGATGTTTCTCTGGTTTCTTTCTCAGCCCATTTATCATGTGTGTAAAGGAAGGCCACTGATTTTTTTTTTGAGTTAATCTTCTATCCTGCTACATTACTGAAAGTGTTTATGAGTTCAAGTTCCTTGGTAGAATTTTTGGGGTTTCTTAGATAAAATATCATATCATCAGCAAATAGTGAGTGTTTGACTTCTTGTTATTGATTTGTATCCGTTTGGTTTCCTTATGTTGCCTTATTGCTCTAGTTAAGAACGCAAAAACTATATAGAATAGATATGGAGAGAGTGGACAACCTTGTCTTGTTCCTGATTTCAGTGGGATCACTGTGAGTTTCTCTCCATTTAGCTTGGTGTTGGCTGTTGGCTTGCTGTATATTGTCTTTATTATGTTTAGGTATGTTCCTTGTATCCCTGCTCTCTCCTATGGCAGCTCTTATAATGAAAACATTTAATGGGTGGGGATGGCTCACTTAAAGTTTCAGAAGTTTAGTCCATTATCATCATTGGAGGTCCCAGACTTGGGTACACTTGGACCCACAGAATTCCTGGCTCAGGTCTATTCCCTCAGAGGTCCCAGACTCACACCTCAACCAACAGAAGTCTCTGACTCTGGCCCACTCCCTCAGTGGTTGCTCCCCTTTACCTGCTCCTGTGGAGTTTGCTGTCTCAGGCCTGCTCCTGCCTTGGCCACTGGCTCAGTCCTGTTTCTGTAAAAGTCCTTGGTCTGGATCTGCTCTTGCTCCTGTGGAGTTCACTGTTTCATGCATGTTCCCACCTCGTCCAAGGTTTTCACAGACTATTAGGACTCCTCTTTCTTGAGTTTCATTCTAAGACATAGAGGTCTCTGCTTAAATTAGCCATCTTTACACGCATAATTTCTATTAGATATTTCAGAATTTGTCTTAAGAAGGCTCCATCGAAACTTGCTATAAGGAGAATTCCTTTAAATAAAGCATAAAGCAATGTTGTAACTTTCATATAGTGCATAGAAAAATTATAAGAAAGAATAGTCTTTAAATACAACAATTTAGCTATTTCTTATCATATAATATTTCTGAGGAGAGATGATCTTTCCTAAAACTAATGCAGGAATGAATGTTTCACATTTGGCATCAAAGTATGTGTTATGATTGAGATAATGCATTATTTTATGTCTGAATGCTATAACAAATTAGGAAAATTTTAGAGGCTATAAGATATGACATCCTAGAACATGAGACACTTAAAGAAATAGAAGTCATGAATTAGAGAGAAAACAAGGGGCACACATGGAAAATACTGGAGGTGGGTATTGGAAGGTGATATAATATAACTGTATTTCAGTTTCAATAGGTCAAAAAAAAGGAATAAAGACAAAATATTGTCTTATTCCTAGTGCAATTTAGTAAGTGCACTTCTGGTATGGACTCCCTGTGCTGTAAATGAAGACAGGTATTGTGAAACTCATCCCATTAGGGTTTTAAATGGAAGGCTGAGCCCACATGAGTACATCCATACCACGTGGTTTCCCATTGGTCAAATGCCTAGATGACATCACATTTTAAAATAGGACTCTCACAAGTGAGTTTGTGGGGATGCAAACTATATACAGAAGTGGTTAAAGAGCAGCTTAAAGGTAATCAGATGTATTATTACTTTTTTTAGCTATTCCTCATAGAATGTTACCAGAAATTTCTCAGTATGAAGTATTTGTCAAATAAATACTGATTTATTTTTATGTGCCAGACTTATCTTCATAGTTATTTTTGACAAAGTCAGTTGCTCAATTTTCATTCCATCTGCCTACCTTTGTTTTGTTTTTTTTTCTTACTACCAGCTATACATAATTTTGATTCCATTGAAAAAGAAAAGATAAAAGGATCAAAATCTAGTAATTGTCAAGATAATAGTCTAATAAATTTCAGTACTCATAATAGAAAAAGATAAGATAAAAATAATTTATAGTAGTATATTTTTTCTGAAATCATAGAAAATATTGGTAAAAAGATTATATTATTTAGACAGAAAAAAATGAAGAGAAAACAAAAAGGTTCTATTGTAATGACAAGGTTAAAATTTTTTCTTCTCCTGATATTTGGAAGCTGGATTAATTATGCACAATATTAATAGTGGTATTATATACTCATACAATTATACATATTGTTAATATCAATATTGCTTAAGGCAATGAGAGATTGCATGTTTTTTCTCAGAGAGACACTCATAAAGATGTACTGTGTAAAGACTAAAAAGTTTCAAAAAATTAAATTAGCAAAACTCCAGATTTTCTGATTATATTAGGATATATCAAAATGATGTTCTTTTACAATGCTAAAATATTAACACTGTCCAGAAAAGTTATGAAACATGAATTTTCAAATGATTATTTGATTAAAGCATTAAACTCAATAAAGGTATTGTTTCTCCATGATAGCTTAAGGCTTTTACATTTCCAAACTAAATTCATATACTTGTAAATAAGAAAAATTGAGAAGATCTTTCTTGACCTTAGTAACATCTACTTTTGTTCAATATCACCTGGAATTCTGAGTTTATTCAATTTATATTCATCCATTGAACATAATTTATTGAACAAACAGTAGATTCTTTACTGTGTACAAAGAGTGTAGGGCACTAATTTTATTGCCAGTAGGAATAATTATGAATCTACCAGATTTAAATAAACAAAAAGTGAATGTAGTTGTGAGTATATAACCTGAGTTTTCAACCTCATATAGAAGATACTTAAGGGAAGAAATGAAAATTTAACATACATGATACTTTTAAAAGCTCGTCAGTGAACAACCTGATTTTTATACAGTAAAATTTGATCTCACTATATAGCATTTACTTTCTAAAGACATTCCCTTCATTATTCTGTATAATTGTGTATGCTATTTGTACATATGTTGATCTCTTTATGGTTTAATCACATAGCAAAGAGTGTGAAACAGGCTAAAAACAGCTCATCCCTTTTTAATTGTGCCAAATATGTTGTTTTTTGAACTTCTAGTAAACATACTCATTAAAAATAGCTATAGACTTAATTTAAAATTGAATAGAGAAATAACACAACTTAGAAACCAACCTCCACTGATTGGAATCTTTTGCAATTGTGTCCATGGATTTTAGAACTATAGATCATATGTTTTATTTTCCCTTATGCATTTTTGACTCATTTTAAATAAAAAAAAAACTGAACTGAGGTTTTCTGAAACAGTGAAAAGAGTCAATTCAGTGTTTCGGTTACTTCCTTGTTTTACATAAAACCACCTAAAAACTAAGTTGTATTGTGTACTCCTGGGAGATCAGCAAAGATGATACTGTAATTATAATTACAATACGAATCTTTATTTCTGAGAGGTCTCCAATAACCAGGAGAAAAAAAGGAAAATATAAATATATTAGTCTGTTGAAACAAGAGCAATGTATTTTACGGTGGAATTGATTCCTAATAAATAAAACTGGGTAGGATAAACTCACTACATAGATTATCAACCAGGAATTCTTTTCTTTTGGGAGATTTTGTAATTTCAAAAACTTACTGAGGGACAAGGAACACATTTTTTTTACCATATTTGCATGAAATGAATTGCTAGAATACCACTAAATAGTGCTCTTTTGAACCTCTTGATATTATTACATTTTATTTTTGAAAACAAGGGTAAAAGATGACTTTTGTCAAAAACAACAAAGTATAAAAATGTAACTGCCACAAAGATTCATCACAGGATTAATAATATTATAAATATTATAATAATTATAAATAATTAATAAAATACTGATTTTATTAACAGATTTTTGTGGTAAATATTGTTGTATTTTCTACTGTGACCATATCTGAAATTCTTGTAAGATTTTATGGTTTGAAGAAACAAGGTGGTAAAGAGCATAATCCCAAAGTTTTTAGCAATATTTTATTTACTGCGTATTGAATATTCTTCACCATCTTTAACTGCTCTAAAACAGGAGAGTAACTTTTACCATGACTGTTTCCTTCATAAGGGTCCCACGTGATATGCAGATGTTTTAAACCATGAGATTATGAGACTATAACAAAATATATTTAATGTTGCCTATAATCTCATTCTTAAATAAACTAATGCATGAGTGACATTAGTAAAATGAAATTTTAATTTTTCAGAGTTTTGCTGTCTTCTGGATCCAAGAGCAGAGGTAAGCATGGCTGAAGATGCTGACTCATCCAATTAGTTTGCTTTCTTGGTATTTATAAACTCTGTGTTAGCTATGTCACATATGCTAAGTGCATTTATCAGCTGTGAACACACAAAGTATATTAAATATGTTACAGTATACCCATGTTTTTAATTTCAGAGGAATTGACATGAAGAATTGTGTGTGAATATTATTTGTTACATTGGATCTTTGTACTTACATTAAGTTACAATACACAAAAGAATGCAGAATTCATAATAGCTCAGTTTAGTGATAGCAAGTGCTTTCTCTTCTAACTACAGAATAATGAGAATGCAAAATGTCTCTACTGTACAAACAATCATGCTTTCTTTTTTAAAAATTTCATCATAGTTCCTAGCAAAGCATATTGTGTTTTATTTTTGTATTGATTGATATATGTGTTTTTCAGACAGGAAATTTCTAGGGGGCCCAGCCCAATAATTTGCATTCTCTATGACTGAATGTCCTTACAGGTAGAATTATAGGCCTGTGTGACCTTGTGCGTCTATGCATTTTGATGAAAGTAATAAATTTTTTCAGTTTTGCTAGTAGATATCACGTTGGAAGATATAAACTTTCACTTTATCTACTATTCAATTATGTCATTATTAATAAAGAGGTATCAGTATATTCTTCATCTGCAAAATTTAAAGGTAAACAAACAATACAATGAAATTTTCTGTTTGTGTTCTTGGTATACATGTACATTATTCTGTTGCCCCCTGGTCAGAAAAATCAGTAGAATCAGGTGTATGCATGTACATAGGCTAATTACATGCTTATGAGTTTTCCAAAGCAGTAGGATAAATGTAAGTTTCCACCACAAAATAGATAAAGTATCAGTGATCTACATTTTATACTTTTTATTATTATCTCTTATAATTATATGCATTTGAATTTTTATTAAGTAGTTATTATTAGACACTAGTTTAATTTTCTAAGAATGAATTGTCAGTTTCTATTGTGATAGACTATTTTTAAATACATGCATGAGTCTCTCTGAAATTGTTTAAAGAGATTCTTCTTCACATCGGTTTACAACTGTTACTGATTGGTGACATATTATTGGTTTCTGCCAAATGTGAGATAATACCAGTACACATTGATAAAGTGAGAAATGATTAAAGTTCATAATCATCTCTTACCAATCAGTCTTTTGGACTTCCAACTAGCTCTTATATTATGACACAGAGACTTATTATTAGTTTTGAATGCACAGCCTAGCTTACGCACATTTCTGGCTAGTTTTTTTTAACTTATATTAACCTGTTTCTCTTTATCTAACTTATGTCTCAGTTCTTATTATTATTTTTGTTGTTGTTGTTGTCTGAGCCTTCTGTACTGCCCAGTTCCTTCAATCATTAAGTCCCAAAGAAATTACACATAGTCCTACATTAGTTATAAACTGATTGGCCCATTAGCTCAGGCTTCTTTTCTTGTGGATCCTAGATTTCTTTCCTATTTATCCACTTCTATTCCTTTCAGTACTGCCTATCCTTCTTCTGCCTAGCTTTTTGCCATTCAGCATTTTATTAGACCAATCAGATGTCTTAGGCAGGCAAGATGAAACAGATGCAACACATCTTTACATAATTAATCACATATCCATAATTGACTAAACAAATGCAGAATAAACAGAAGTAACACACCTTTATACAGTTAAAGTAATATTCTGCAGCATAAAGAAATATAACATAACTTTGCCCAGTTAAAATAATATTCTGCAACATACCAGAGCCCATGAAATCTCAAGGGGAAAGTAACAGATTCCCTCCAAGATATGCTGTTAATAGAGTGTTATTTTCAGTGCAGCTTTTAATTGAATTTATTTTCACTTCAAATTATTTTTTGTTTATTTGCTCTTTGTTTTGTTTTCTTTTGTTTTTAGCCAGGGAGGGTTTACTAGAACCTAATCACATTGTAATTCAAGAAAAGTACATATGAATATATAACAATAATAAACTGAGATTTTTAAAGGAAGATAGGAAGACCATAAAGAAAGGAGAAAGGTGAAAGAAATAAGTGCAAAGCCTTGGGTGGAATGTGCAATGATTTTGAATGACTTCTCAATGCTCCATTTCTAAGAACTGTCATACTTAATTCTCCAAATTTGGTTTATAGACACCCAGGTACCACAAAAGTAACTCCATCTGAACTTAAAGATTCATCTCCTTTGTGGGGGAGACAAAGTATTTACCACCCTTAACTCATTAAGATGTACAGACTGTCATCATTCATTCAAGTATAATTGAACAATAAACATTTTGAAATAGATGATTTAGGAATCTCCCTAATTTTATTATGACTGTGCCTTTATGGTATCATTTAATATTTCTGTTTCAACAGAAAACAATGAGAGGCAATGAAGATTGTGGCACACTTACTCACTTATTCTAAAAATGAGCATCCTAGCAAGGGAAAGGGCAAGAGAAATAATTTCTCAAGAGTGAATACCTACTAGATTAGACTGTTGTTTTTCAGTTACGTCTCCCATATTATGGTTTGAAATCTACATTTTCATAGCATTAATTCCTTACTATGTTGGTTTTAATCACCCACTATTTTTTTCCTTTTTAAGTGTATTACTAATCTTTTAACAAACCTATATATTTTTAAATTATATGTATGTTACAACTATGTACTTCCTTTTATCTTTGTCATTCTTTTTGTGTTCTAAATAAAATCTTACTAGCAATCTGCCTTGAATGATCAAAGTTAATTTAAAAAATACTTTTTAGCTAAAGGCAGGGAAAATAATTCCAAATTACCTTGACCAAAAATAGAGGCTGAAGAAATGGCTCGATTGTTAAAAGAGCAAACACAGCTCTTGCAGAGGACCCATCTTCAGTCCCTGACATCCACAAGGGGTGGTTAACAAGCAATTGTAACAATAGCTTCAGGAGCATCAAGAATACTTGGCCACTGTGGGTACCTTCATTCACATGCATACATGTGCACACACGTACATGTTTGCACAGATTCAAGTAAAAAAAAATAAAACATGGCAATGTATAAAACAATCAAGGTTCAGGCCCATAAATGCACAGAGATCTATTTTAATTATAAACTGATTGGGTTATTAGCTCAGGCTTCTTATTAACTCTTATAACTTACATAGGCCCATAATTCTTGTCTGTGTTTGCCATGTGCCTTAGTACCTTTTCCAGCTAGACAGGCACATCTTGCTTGCTCTGTGTCCGGCTTCCTCTGTGACTGGGTGACGACTGCAGACTGACTCTTTCCTTTTCCCAGGATTCTTCTGTTCTCATTGTCCCGCCTCTACTTCCTACCTAATTTCCCCACCTATACTTCCTGTCTAGCTCCTGACCAATTAGTGTTTTATTAAACAAGTAAAAGAAACAAATCTTTACAGGGTAAAACCATTTTCCCACAGCAAAGGTATTTTTATTTTCATGCATTATTTAACCTAAAAATTTCTATTTAGCTAAATACTAATTAATCTTAGTCTGACAGAGTTGCCTCTGAATTTTATATTATTCCACATTTTAAGACAGGTTATATATTTTTCTTTCCTTAAACCAGATATTCTATATTGATTTGATGGTTGCTTTTGTATCATTCAGATTCTATCATACGAACCTAATTACCTGGTAGGTATGGTTACCTAGAGTGCCTTGCAATACTTTGTTGAGTTTCCTCAGAAAGTTAGAAGAAAACAATCAAAATTACTGCTGACAACCTCTTCTCATTTCTCCTTATCAACTATCAGCACTTTTTAGAGTCCTTAAATTCTATGTGTATTTTGAGATAATTTTTCACTTATTTTAGAACTTCTACACTGAGAAAAAATTGATATTTCTTTTTTAGCTCTATTCAATCAAAATAACCCCAGTGTTCTCTATAGCTAATTGCACTGTAGTTACATTTAACAAGAGAAGAGTTGATGAGTACTGGCTGGCCAAAAGATTTCAACGTGAGAATAAAATATCTGTGATAAAAAAAAAAGCTATGTATGAATGCATAAGCTACCTTAAATTTATTTCAAATGCTTGCTCTTTCTGTATGTTTATGACATAATGATATATTTATACCTTACATTTGTATAAAGTATACCAAATGCTCATCTCCCCCCAATGAAATACATGGAAGTAACATTATATAGGCTGAACAGATTATTCATACATATATCTGTCAACAATTAATAAAAAAGAGGCCATGAATTTTAAGAGCGCCAGTAAGGATATATTTAAATTTTGGACAGAAGAAAAGGAAGGAAAAAGTGATTTAAGTTAGGTGATTACCTTATAATCTCAAAAGAAGAAATATATATTAAAGATTTACTCTGATATCTCCTTAAATAATAAAAGTACATATCGGTTGACTGTGTTAATCAAAATATCAAAATAATGAATAAATAGTATACGTAGTTTTAGTACTTTGATCATGAAGCAACATCAAACCAAATAACTGTAAAACAAAGACTGAAAAATAAAATATTCAAAATTAAAGGAAAATTAAATGTCTTATTATCCTGCCCACCATGATTTATGTTGCAAACAGATACTATCTATTTTCTGAAAGAAAAATTCTTAGTGTTTAAAATAGCATTTGTTTCTTATATAATATCATTCATGATGAACTAGTTATTGAGATTTGAAACTTGAAACACATTAAGTAAATAGTCATTTGGAACAATATTATAGTATGAGAAGTGCCTGGCTAGCTTATACCCGAAATAATTACACAGAAACTGTATTTTTTAAAACTACTGGGGAACAGGCGGGCTGCATTCCTGGCACCCAGCTCCCAGCCGCCCAGCACAGGGCCCCTTGGTCTGTCCTGCCAACCAATGAAAGCAACAGAAATACAGAAGGACCTCCTACACCACAATATGTGTGCTATTTAGTTAACCTTACCTTCAACAAATGAATAGCTTGAAAACTTGAAAATATGGAATTACTTTTCTCTACACCCTCCCCATACTCTTGGTACCTGGAGTTATAAACATTCACCAGGTGATCAACTGAGTGATAAGATACAATTTCTGGCCATCATATTTTTAGTAGATGTTATTTATCTTTGAGTCATCTCTCCATCCCTAAAATTCTCAGTATTCTAAATAAGATGATGTAATGTTGTAGACAGAAATCCTAGAAAATCAATATATAAATATAGATATAAACACACACATATAGACTTTTGTATATATTTATATATACACACAAATATATATATATATATGTAACTGAGAATACTTAAAAGCACAGAAAGTATGCACAGTTGGTAATGTAACTTCTAAGCTGCCTATCACTATGAATAAACATTCATACATTAGATATTATTATTAGAAAAATCCAGATTATGGTTGCTTAGAGGTGAATGTCATGGGATGCTGAAGGATTTTAATGAGTGAATATGTTTGGAACACATTTCTGTAAATCCCTCCTTTCATAACCAGTCAGTAGTCATTATCGGAAATATCATAAATTATAATAACTGGATATCATGCTTAATCTTCCTTATACCTAGCAAGAGGTCAATGATGAAATTATATCTAGGTAGAAATTATCTCTGTTAATGGCTAAAGAGTAGTTTGAATAAAACTAACTTGTGTTATAAATTATATCCATATAATTATGACTATGTATTCATTTTAAGTCACAGCAAAAGCATATAAATATTTTATTGTATTGATTATTCAAGTAACTACATTTGAAATTAAAACTTCCCTGTGCTCTCTAAAATATAAAAAAATCATCATTTTATACAAGAGGTTTGATGAAGTAAAAAGACAACAAATCAGTCTACTGCTAAAAACAAAACAAAGGGTGAAGCACAATTTTTTCAGTTAGTTTGGCAATCTATATTTATTTAACACCAGTTTCCCAGTCCAATCACTGTACTGGATGTTTGGAACATATGTCCGCATCCTAACACAGCTTGTAAATGTTAGCTGGGATAAAATCAATTACTAAAAAATAAATATAAGACAAATTTTACAGTAAATGATATTACTATAGGAAATGATGATTCAAGAGATGAATTTGTGCAATGGATTTGAGAGAAGAATGGGACTTCATGCTTCTTATAAAAGGACCTAATTAGAAAGCATGGACCACTACCCTGAAGTTCAACTGTCCTACATTAACTGCTAGGATTGCATCTAGCACAGATTCAAAAGATTTATCAAGCTGAGAAAAGTAATGGATGGGAATATTATTCAAGAAATATACTTTCATATTTTATTACTGTAGCTCATGCATTGAGCAGTCTCTGATTGCACTGACCATAGGAGGTTCTTGGCTGGAATTGCTCTATGTCCTCACTTTTGGAAGATGTGACAGGGAATAAATTCTGTTTTTCCAGTAAACCTGACTGATTCTTCATTTTCATAAGCTTCTAAAATGAAATTTGATTTTCTTTGACTACAAAAGGAGCAGAAAATTGTTTTTTTTTTTTTTTAAATGAGCAGTTTAGAAGCAGAAGGACAGATCAGGTGATCAGTGTTCCAGACACAGAGACTTTGAAAAAAATCCACAAGGAAACTCCAAATCAACCTAACACTAGAAGTGAACATATTCATCGTACAGTTACAAGCATAGAGAATCAACAGTTTTACTAGTGCTACGAAAAGTAGAAACTAATAGCTACAATTAATAAAAACACACTTTGGTGAATATTGACAAACTTCTGCCTAGATTAATTCGTCACATTAACTATCAAGATTTGCACAAACTCCAAGATACCCATGAAAATTATTTGTTTATATTATAATTTATGTGGCCAGCAACTGGCTTTCTGATAATTGAGAAAACACAGCAAGGAATAAGGCACAAAATGAGTAGTATTGTTAATGGAAATCTTATGTTCACCTGAAGGAAAAGGAATTCTTCAACTATTATTTAGCATGATGTTTTTTAGACTAAGGATATAGCGGATTTAGTGAATTATTTGCCTAACATGGAGGAGCTTCTGATCCTAAACGCTACATAAATAGTGATTGGGGGCAAATGTGGGAATTAGAAGAAAGATGATCAGAAACTCAAGGTCATTCTTAGCTACACAGTGAGATTCCGACCAGTCAAGAGTGCATGACAAACTATCTTAGAAGTTTTTGTATTTGATTGAGGTCCATGATGGAACTGTGAGAGGGGTTCATGGACAGAAGTTGAGGGAGATCATTAGGGGCTGAAAACATCTCAAAGATGTCGGTCTTTAAGAACATGTCCTTTGACACTTAAAATATCGGCAATGAAACATAACTGTTTTGTGAACCCTGACATGAGCTCTAAGGGAGGAGGGCCATTCAGCTGGACACAGTCATGTGACACTTCCTCATAACTCAGATTCTTACTTACAGGAATGATAAGTGAGAAATGCTGCCTTGGTTGGTTGAATTTTGGTACTCTTGGCAAAATGGAAGATAATCATTACTTCTTAAAGCCATACCATGAATTCAGTATATCCAGAAAATGATTTATTAATCCAAGTTTGCAAAGTAAAATAAAAATGGGTTAAATAAAATCATCATATTTGTTGAAAGCAAAGGATGAAATCAGAATCTAATTCAGATAACACCTAGTTGAAAGAGTTGCAATTTTCCACAAAGGTAATTTAAGTCTATAAACTTAGAATATTTATTTACTCTTAAATAATTAGACCTCCCATTGTGCAGTTAATCTGTTCTATACTATAAATGACAACATATTTATTTGTGATTCTCAACGAACTACTGAGAACATTTCCAGATGTGATTGTTTTTCTGTGTTATGATTTGCTCCCTTGAATTCTGAGAACATAAACATGTGCCTCTTATCTTTTTATAACTTCAGAATAAGGAAGATTTGTGGGAATAAAGGTATATTAAATTTATCTATTGCCCAATGCTATAGATTAAAAAATAGTGAAAGGAATATTATTTATTGAAATTGTACAGAAGCAAAATTAGTGGTCTAAGAATTGTGCTTCAGGGATGGAGAGAAGACTCAGAGCACTGACTGTTCTTCCAGAGGTCCTGAGTTCAATTCCCAGCAACCACATGGTGGCTCACAACCATCTGTAATGAGATCTGGTGCCCTCTTCTGGCCTGTAGTGTTCATGGAGGCTGAACACTGTGTACATAATAAATAAATAAATCTTTTAAAAAAAAGAATTGTGCTTCATTATAGAGTTTCTGTTGCATAAAAAATATCACAGGAGATAGAAAAAAACACACTCATCCCAGATATGGCACAATTAACAAAGCAAATAATGATTCCACCAAAGATCAGGTTGGTAAACCAATAGTAAGCAAGCCTAATGGGCTTACTTACAGAAAATAGGTGAGAATTTCTTTATAGGAACATGGGTGCTTACAAAATCATACTTAGGAAAGAATCACTTCAGCCTGGGAGGCAATGTCATCTTCATATCTTTCATTGAGTCTCCCCTTCAGTTAGCCCTCCAGCCGACATATGCACTAGTTTGTCCCTAAACCATTACGCAATGTGTAGTTTGCAGAGAATTGCATACAGTTTGTAGGAAGTTGGGGCAAGGAAAGCTTGCAGTCCCAGGTGAGGGGTTCATTATTCTTGCCATCACTTCTTTACATAAGGGGGGAGCAACAGGGACAATCTAGAGAGTTGCCTGCAAGTCGTCCTAAGTACTTCTGAAAAATGAAACAAGACATTTTAATTTTAAAGTGTGCTTGGCATAATACCATAGAAATGAAAAGGTTATCTCCATTGAAGATACTTGCTTATAGCATTTTAAAAGTATCCAAGTCAGCATATTGTTTTACAGTCAAAAGGCTAAATTATTAAGAGCTAGTAATTTTACTAATATATATTTGAGATTATTGTAGTTATCCTCATACTATAATGGGGACATTATTAAATTATATCATCTTCTTATTAATTGGTATGTAAAAGATTATTGTCCTAGTCTTTTGTTGCAATAAAATTTTTGTCCAACTTTGGGATTAACAAGAAAAGTTCAAATAATCTACAATAATTAACTGGTTTGTATTTGTTTATCTGCATCTTTAATTTCATTTAAAATGTGCCTCATTGCATCACATAGACAAGTCTGTCAATCATATAGTCAGGAACGTACAAGCATTGAACTTATGGTCCCTCTGCATTAGCCTCCCATGTAATGAAGTTACATACATGTACCTGGACATTACTCTTAAGATGATTAAAATACAAATAATTTAGTGTAATTGAAATGAACAGAAGCTATGAGACAGCAATTCCAGGCTAATTTAGAATGTGCTAGTTTAAGAAATTTTAATAGTTCTATGGTTATATACACCTTAAAAATAGTATGATCAGAAGGAAAATAGACAATCTCTAACATTCCATTATAATCCCAAGGCTTATAGACAAAGGGTCACAAATGTATCTATTTTTAGTGTATCTTTTACACCCTACTCTGGCCATGCATGGTAAAATTAGTTCTATAAAATGTGATGATTTATATACTATCCACTCAAGGTCTTCAATACTGCTTGATCCATACTTACAAGACAGGAAAATGCAGTTGTTATATTCAAACCTACATCAAAGTTCTTTACGTGTGTACTGTGGCTGAGACTATTCCTAGCAATCCCTTCTCCCACACAATTTGTAGTGCTTTAGGACATAGAAATAGTTACTGTTTATGTTCCATGTGCCTTTCTGATAGTGTGTGGCAATTTGAAAATATGATGCTAGAAATATCAGGAAGCTCTAATTATTTGCTTAAACAAGAAAACTTAACAGACAGATTTGAAGTTGTAGCTAGCTCTTTATGTCAATCTACACGACTTCATAAATTTTGCTTATTTTAACAGATTAAATGTAACTACCACAAACCATCCTTACTACAAAAAATTAGAAGATATTATGCTTTATTTCTTAGAATGAGTAAAAATTACATAATTTGTTTCATTTTCAGTGGCATAATTATTTCTATCAAGACAAGTACATGAATGTAAGAGTTTTGCTGTCTGTTTACAATTAAAGAAAGAACAACATTGCCTTATTTATTTTAACTCACTCATATAAGCTTGTATTTGATAATACCATTTATTTACAAAGTTTCATAAAACCAACTAGGATATAGTTCAGTTCTAAACACAATTTGTAATAAGCAACATTTTTAGGTACCTCATCTGGCATTATGTCAGGCTTATATTACTCTATTTAGCCCTGATTTGTATTACATCACGTTTGAGTCTTTTGATCTTTTTGAGTCTTTCTCTAAAGTAAACCTAGCAGTAAAAGCAGCCTTCTAAAATTACATGGATGGAGCTTGCTGTCCTCGTTAGATCAGCTATCAACTTGACTTAGCTTAGAGTAATGTGAAGTCTCAGTTGAGAGATTTTCCCAGGTCAAATTGCTATGTGGCCGCGTCTACGAGAGATTTTCTTTATTGATATGGGAGGACCCAACCCACTGTGGGTAGCTCCATCGTGAGGATGGTGAGTCTGGACTAGACACGAAAGCTAACTGAACACAAGTCAGTGAGCAATCAGGAAGCCAAACTAGTGAGCTGCACAAAATTATTCTCCTCAATTACTGCCTCTAGTTTCTATACTGACATCCCTCTACAGTGGAATATTCCCTGGAAGTTTAAGATAAAATAATTAGTTTCCTGCTATGGTTGCTTTTAGCCAGGTAGCTAGCATGCTTTTGTTTGTTCGTTTTGTTTTCTCGAGATGGGGTTTCTGTGGGTAGTTTTGGAGTCTGTCCTTAAATTAGCTCTGTAGATCAGGCTGGCCTCAAACTAACAGAGATCCACCTGCATCTGCCTCCAGAGGGCTGAAATTAAAGGTGTGTGCCACCACTTCCTGGCTAGTCAGGGTGTTTTATCACAGCAGAAGAATGTAAACTAGAACAGCAGTGCTTTGTATTTATATTAACATGCTATTTTTCTTAACTGAACTATCTAGTTCTTTTACATGCAATATCATTAGTAAGGTGTGTGAACATTGCTGTCAATCCTTGATTCATTTCATATCTTATGTTTTCTTCTTTGTAAACTGTATTTCACACTTAATTCCTAGAATTAATTAGATGTCTGTGTTGATGTGAGAGGTGATGTATGCTGTGAATATGTTTTATTGCCATTGGTTAAAAAAGAAACAGCTTTCGGCCAGTGTCTTAACAGTACTTAGCCAGACTGGAAGAGATATATAGAGAGAGTTGGCATAGTCAGAGAGAAGTCATGTGACCACCACAGGAGACAGACGCCTCTGCCAGAGCCTGCTGAAATTTTACCTATAGGCCACGACCTTGTGATGATGCACAGATTAATGGAGATGGGTTAGTTTTAGAATATAAGAGCTAGCTACAAATATACTTAAGATAATGGCCAATGAGTATTGCAAATTACATAGCTTCTGTATGTTTATTGTGGAACTTGGCAGGACAGAAACCTCCATCAACACTATATTATGTTTTATATTGAATATTGTATTTTGAAATAAAATTTTATTTATGTGCATTTGTGAATGCCAGTAGAATGTATTGGATCCTATGGTATCAGTTTAACAATTTATTGCTGGTTACCTAATGTGGGTACTGGAAACTGAACTCAGGTCCTCATGATCAATATTAATCGCTGATCAATTATTCTAGACATACCTATATATTTTATGTTCTCTTAATGTCTTTAATTTGTCTTTAAAAACTGTTGAATTGTTTTGAACTCTTCTATCGCTGTGAATGTTATGGTCAAAATTTGTTTAATAGCACATATTTATCATTTAACTATGGATGGACTCTTTTCCATTTCAGGGGTGAAACTATCCTTACCATTTTGCAAACAGAAGCCTTTTCGTTTTGGTCTTTGCTGTCAGAACAGTTTCTATCTCTGTATAAGCTCGTGTGACATTTTTTTTAACCACAGAAAATAAAAGTTAGATGTTTCTGTGGCTGAGGACACCTGCCTCAGAGACTCACAGGCTCTTGAACTCCCTTTGTGCAGGATTCTAGTATTTAGGACTGTCTCCTGGATTTGGAATATGGTAATTCCCCCAATCACATAGCAAACTCTCTCTCTAAGCCTCAGCTGTTTCCTGATATAACATTGCCTGCATTGTGACATGGATATACTCTTGCAGTAAGCTATCCCTAAGGTCATCTCTTCTCTTGTCCCTTGTTTCAGGATCAGGGTCCAGTGTAGAAACTCTCTTGATATCTGAAAGTCATTGTTTCAAGTACTTGTAAAGCTTTATGTGTGTGGCTCAATCTAGTCAATGTTATGTCACTTTGTCCAGAAGAAAAATTGCTCAAATTTAATAATTTTCTTATATTATAAAAGGTTTGGTTATCTATTATTGAATGGTTCTAATTGTATATTTCATGTGGAAATGTTGTTTAATTATATTTATTTGTTTATGCATATATTTAGTTATATTTACATGTGTGTGCATGCACGTGTGCATGCACGTGCGCATGCTTGCGTGTTTTCCACAGCACATGTGTAGAAGTCAGAAGTCTCTGGAGTCATTTTTCGCTCTGAATATAGCTGAGTCAAGATCTCTCTTATTTCTCCTATTGCTTCTAGCTGTTTTTCCTCTATCTTTCTCCCTGCACAAGCTCACTGTAGGAGTTCTGGGAGCACAGCTGGGCATTGGCCACACTTTTATGTTTAAAATGTGAGCCTTAGGATTGAACTATATTTGTATAAGTTTGCAGGCACTGTGCTTACTTTCTGAGCTGTCCTTCAGGACCAGTGTGTCACTTCTAGATATCTGCACCATACCTAATGGTAAATTCCATGCCGAAAACTTGATGACTACCAGAAAAGTATAATCGTATTGCAATTTTCCTATTAAAATTGTGTATCATTTTTCTTGGAGAAAATCTTTATCTTGATAATAGATATTGTTATCTCCTTAATAGTTCCACATTATAATTAAATTTAAGTGCCTTATTTTTCGCTATAAGTTAACTTCTTTCTCTACCATTGATTCCTTTAGTAGGAAAATTATTTTCTCTGAATGTGACATCAGGATGAGGTCCTTAAGTAATCTTACTTTCATTATTTCTCTCTTTGCTTCAGGTTATGGGAAATCTAGTAGGAGAGTATAGGAAAAATAGTTGAACCCCATTCTAAATCTCTTTAACCCAGTTTCTCACTGTTCAGCATCCACAGGTATAGTTACTCATCTAAAAGTAATATCTATGTTTTTAATGTATTTTCTTCTTTATAAACTATTATAGATTATATATATGAAGAAAGTATATATATACATATATATATACATACACACACATAGTTATTCACATAGTTCATAGAACAATGGCAAAATCATTTTGCTATGACAGCCATACAACCTTTTTTTTATTGTTCATACTTTTATTCATTCTTTTTTTTCCATACATTGTTTTGTTTTATTTTTTCCATTCAAGAACATAATTAAAGAAATAAAATTTTTACCTTTCTTCCCCTTCTCCCGGTCCCCTCCCACTACCTCCCCACCCCTCCTCCCTCCCCCTTCTTCTTTGAAAGAGGGCATGGTGCCCTGCCCTGTTGGAAGTCCAAGGCCCACCCCCATCCCTCCTGGCCTAGGAAGGAGTGCATTCAAAAAGACTGGGTTCTCAAAAAGATAAGTGAGGGGCTGGTCCACCTACTGAGACAGTGTGCCTGAACTAATGGGAGCGCACCAATCCACCTGGACTGGGACTGAATGAGCATATGATCAAACCAGACTCTCTGAATGTGGCGGCGAAAGTTGGCAGATGGAGAACCCATCAACAATGACACCAGGACCTATCTCTTCTGCATGTATTATCTTTTTGAGAACCGAG